>CACKRE030000460.1:198312-224293 GCA_902602495.3 Ectocarpus sp. CCAP 1310/34 | reverse complement strand
CTGTAGGCGAGCGTGCGTACGTTGAACGTGCCGAACGATAGGTCGCCCTTTCGTGCCTTCTTCTTCCCAGCCGCCTTGACTGACGGCCGCTGCGGTCTCGTGTCTCTCTCAGTCCACCTCGCGTTGCGGGTGTGCTTTCTTCCGTATCTTCCGAGCGGCGAGCTTCTTCGCATCAATCCATCTCTGCAGAGCTCGGTTCTTGCCTGTGGTGTTTTGACGAGGAGGGTGCAGCGCTCCCTCCCCGCGCGCTCCCTCCCCGCGGTGCCCGCGGTCGTCTCCCTTCTCCCGCGAGCGGTGCTTACTGACGTGGTGTTTACGAATCTCTCTACTCCTCCAGCTTCGTGGGCCACGCTTTCCGCGACGGTGGTTGCCAGGTGCAGTTTGCCGCTTTGCATTACTGCCGCGGGAACAGTGTCCATACACACCTCTCGCCACTACCACCGTCTGTGCATCCTCACCGCCACGCTGAGCCAGCGCGGCGGTGAGTTGCACCTTGGGACACCACCCGCCTACTATCTGTTGTGTCCTGGTTCGCCCGCGAGGGACTCACTAGGTCGATTTCGGCCCCGGCCGGGGAGCAGGCCGAGGAGGGGGAAAGTATGTAATGTTGGGAAGTTGTAGACGGAAGATTTAGGGGAACTCGGTTTGTCGGGTGTCCTATTATTGCACCCTTATGTGGTTGCGGAGCAATCGCGTCTTGGGTTGTGTATAGTTTCGTCATCAACTTATTTTTTATTTGTGATGTAGACTATGGGGGCATGTGCGGCGCGGGAGAACATATTCACCTTGTTGTGTAATGGCATGTCGTTCAATGTGAGAAGGGCACGGAAGAACATTATCTAACCATTGCCTCCTGACGTGGCCGCCGATAGAGGCGTGTGGTTGAGGTTTCATCACTGACATGTGGGTGCGTGTTAAATGCATTGGGTATGGTCGCCTCTCTCGCCCGTGTGTCGGCAGAAGGTATAGCCACCTTTCCCATATATTTTTAGGCAGCGCGGAACATAAGTCAAGACAGAGTGTAACATTTCATGCATCTACATCATTTGTATGTTGTTGTTGTTGTCTTCACATTAAAAACCGTTCCGATCTCTCTCTACCCGGTACCTTCGTATGTCCGTACTTATCCAACACTCGACGTGGTCGATTCCCGTCGTCGCAGGTTGACTTACCCTAAAAAGGTACACTCGAATAAAATTGCCCCGAGGGGTCCGCAAGTCTGNGGCCGCCGATAGAGGCGTGTGGTTGAGGTTTCATCACTGACATGTGGGTGCGTGTTAAATGCATTGGGTATGGTCGCCTCTCTCGCCCGTGTGTCGGCAGAAGGTATAGCCACCTTTCCCATATATTTTTAGGCAGCGCGGAACATAAGTCAAGACAGAGTGTAACATTTCATGCATCTACATCATTTGTATGTTGTTGTTGTTGTCTTCACATTAAAAACCGTTCCGATCTCTCTCTACCCGGTACCTTCGTATGTCCGTACTGATCCAACACTCGACGTGGTCGATTCCCGTCGTCGCAGGTTGACTTACCCTAAAAAGGTACACTCGAATAAAATTGCCCCGAGGGGTCCGCAAGTCTGTCTTTTTCTGTGCCAGATGGCCTTGTTTCTGCTTGCGTTGTGAAGTACCAAGATTGAACCAAGGGGGTGTACCTCATTCTCTCCGGCCCGTGATGGTGACGCCTAGTCTCAGTTGACACCTTGCATAGCGCGCAGAGGGAGTGGAGGACTCCAGCATATCTGTCGTTGATTTCGATTGACTTGCGGACCCCTCGGTGTCATTTTATTTGAGTGTACCTTTGTAGGGTAAGTTAGCCTGCGACCACGGGAATCGACCGCGTCGAGTGTTGTATCAGTTGTTGTTGTTGTTGTTGTTGTCTTCACATTAAAAACCGTTCTGATCTCTCTCTACCCAGTACCTTCGCATGTCCGTGTTAACCGTGACGGTTAACCCACGGTTAACACGGACATGCGAAGGTACTGGGTAGAGAGAGATCGGAACGGTTTTTAATAAGCACGGTTAACACGGACATGNCATTAAAAACCGTTCTGATCTCTCTCTACCCAGTACCTTCGCATGTCCGTGTTAACCGTGACGGTTAACCCACGGTTAACACGGACATGCGAAGGTACTGGGTAGAGAGAGATCGGAATGGTTTTTAATGTGAAGACAACAACAACAACAACAATCCACGTATCTACCGTATATGACACAAGATAACATATCCCCTTGACCGATTTTCGAAGCTCGATTTCTCAACTGCAGGAACAGTCACAGCGCCGAAAACGGCGGCGTTGAAACCGTCTTGTCGAGAGCTTTTCGAAAATGTTTAATTTCGTTTATGCATCCTCTTCGTCGTGGAGTAATCGAGCTTTGAAAATCGGTCCAGGGGGTGTGTTATCTTATGTCATACACGGTAACCTTTTTTGTTGCTTAAACGGCAACTTCGCGTTTCTGCACCCATCGGGTTGGTGTACGAAGGGAGGGTTCATGTTGTTTGCTTAGTCACGGGGTCCCACAAGCAGACTTCCATCTCCTATCACCTGATGCAGATGTACTGCGGGTAGTCTCTATTTCTGTCTCTGTCTAGATAGGGAGGCCGGTTTTAAATGTGAAGACAACACTTGTATCTCTTGTCTTCGGCTTTCTAGACTCACAGGTAAACTGCGCATGTATGTGCTGCTGCTGTAACCTGTCACCCCTGAGCCCTTCATCCAGGTTACAGATCATACATGGCTAGCACGGTCACCACAGCATTGCCGACCTTTGCTGAGCTACATGTTGAAGCGTCGACTACCCATGTGACTGCACCGATCGATGTGCTCGTAGGCGCGAGAGCTTCAGGGGCTGTCGAAGTAAAAATATTGCAAAGCGTTGCGCATGCAACGACCGTTCGACGACAACAAGACGCCTGATGCTGTAGCTCTCCTTGTCTCCAAAGGGAACAACAAGAATCAGGTACAAGTAGAAGGCAGTATCTCAGGCACCTGCGCAACTACTGCCGTTGCATCTCGCGTGCACTGCGATACCCTGCTACAACTTTGCACATGACATCACCCAGTAGCTAACAAAATCTCACGATACGAAGGAGTTTCATTACTTCACCCAGCTTAACATCCCAACCCTCAGCAGGCAACCAATCTATTCTACAGCAGGTTACAGAATGGTCTCGGTGTAATGCTTTTGGGCCCACACATAATTTCAACGCTCCGCCTCCTCAAGGAGGTCCGCTCAGATCTAGACTAATCTATCCGCTCGATCTACTTGATGCCGAAGACGATGCTCTTGGTGATCTGGGTCATCTGTCCTTGGCAGTGCTCGATAGCCAGTTCGGAGCTGTGGCCAAGCAGCATCGAATATACACCATCGCCGCACCAGAAGTTCAAATACCAAACACATGTCGCGGTCGAAAAGACAAAAGGGGTCAGATGAAAGTGAACAAGATCCGAGCGTTCAGGCACAGACAGTTGGTCCACTCAAGCCTTTGATGGCCCAAGAAAAACGGTCTTCACGTTTCCGCCCAAATTCCTGCCTACGGCGGTGTGTGATATGGTACCAATGCAGGCATAAGAACAGGCTACACGACGGTCTTGGACCCTCTACCTCACTAACCTGCCGTGCGTCGCCTTGGAAATGGCGGACTCCTCCTTCGGCTTGCTGGCGGCAGAGTCCGCCACCACGTAGCCGCTCACGCTGGCACCCGCCCCATGGTTCATGTGGACGTCGCAGTGCTCCACCTTGTCGGCAACGTTGCCGATACGCTCGGAGAACCGTTCCCGGTTCTGTTAACAGGCAACAACACAGGGAGATCGATAGTCAAGGACACACGTGTGACAGCACTTCAAATAAATGGAATATACATTTTCTGTCGTTCGCACTATTACGGTGGAACATAGTAGTCAAGACCAAATTGGAATATTGTGTAACTTCGTCAATACGGAGTCCCCTATCACAAACTATAGCGCAAACTGACGACAAAGCACAGAGCTCTCTTTCTAAAAAAAATGATTAAAAAATTTCACCATGTCTTCGAGTAATATTACTAAATTAGTGTGTGATCGCACCCGGCGAAGTTCCAAAAATGTTGAAGCGCGGTGTTCCAACGATGCGGCCCCAGGGCTTGCACAAGTAATCCATATATTGATTGAACAGGATGATACAGCCATCTCAATTGCGAAATATCAAACAATATGTCAGCTTGCACTCAGAACGGCGCCTTCTGTGCAGCCCCTTCGTGTCGCTGTTCGGGAATCAAAGTCGAAAAATATTGGCCCAAAAAAGGGCATCTGTTTTTGGCTTTGTTTTTTTGTTTTTTTGTTTTTGGCATTTTTTTTCAGCCCTCAATGGCATCTTCCGCGTCCTCACCCAGCCACTCATCCGTCTGCTCCTCCACCCCATCCTCTATCTCATCCTCGGCCGTAGCCTCTTGGTACTCTGCCACTGGATACTCAAGGCTACCGATCGTACCGCTCAGGTTTCCACCATACAGGCCGATCCACTCGTCCATCTTGCCAATGGCATGCTGCACCAACTTTCCACAGTTGGCTGCCTTCCACCCCCCCTCCTGACCGTCCCATTCCGGGTCTCCATACCAACCGAGACGGATTTGCTTCCAGACATCCAACATGTTCCGCCCCTTCTCAAAATGAATGCTCACGTAATGCTTGCCGTGCTGCCAGAACAGCTCGATCGGCTGGAAAGTCGGCATGTACGGCGGTGTCCAAATTAACCCCCACCCCTTCTCCCTCATGTACGTCTCAGCCTTTTCCTCGAGCTTTTGTGGAAAATTCTTTTTGAAGTACGTCCGAGTGACGGAGGCTATCTCTTCTTTGCTGACGCCGTTCTTGCGGTTCGCATTGGGTAGCGACCCCTGCGCCGGGACCTCAAAGTTGTACTCAGCAGCCTTACCCTCCGACTCACGCGTCACCTTGAACGACGTGCAACCGTACTTGCGCAAGAGTTCGACGTTGTACTTCTTACTGTTGGTTTCGGGCACCTTAACCTCCTCGTCAAAGCAGTGGTGGTATGAGGCGTTATCGAGAACGAGAAACATCTTCTTGTTCTTGAACTGCGCATCGAAGGCCGGGGTAAGTCGGTGCTTCAACCACTGCATGAACATCCCATCCGTCATGGCGTTATGATAATCTCCGGTTGCCAACTTGGCCTGCCACAGAAATTCTGCTGTCTGCTCATCTGACATTTCGAAATCCGCCTCGCCAGGCTTAATCTTCTTCGCACGATTTTCCTTAGCCTTGAACCAACCCTCACGGATAGGAAATCCCTCCTGTAGCTCGGCCAAGGGCCCGTGCTTCGTGATCGCATGCACCATGATCATACGCAAACCTTTCCCCGTTGTACGGCCTATCCCATCCTGCACAACCCCCTTATCGTCAGAAGGAAAGTACGAGTACGCGGAACCATGCGCCTGGTGAACAAAGCTCTCATCTATGTACACAATGACTGCGACCCCAGCGTCCTCGGCCCTCTTCGCGAGGTCCATCTTAACAAGGAAGAGGCGGATGCGGTTTTTCCTCTCCTCGTTCAACGGGGGTATTTTGATCCTACCCCTACGGCGCTTGAAGCCAAGGCGCTGCAGCAACCCTCCCACGGCACGATTCGACATCTCTATTCCGAACGAACACTCCAAGTAATCCTAAACGGTACGGCGGAAGACCTGACGTCCCGCCTCGTGCTCGCCCTTGATGAACTCGCGCAGTCCATCCTCTTGCTCCTTGGTGATGACACGTCGCCCGTCGTCGACGCTGGTGGCCTTGCCTCGCCCCTTCCCGTTGGTCTCGTACAACTCCTGCTTGTCATACCAGAGTGTGCGAACCGCCAGGACCTTGTCCGTACCGATCCTCAAGGTCTTCGCGACCTGATAAAGATGGGTCATCCACACAGAGGGAGGGTGGGAAAAAGTTTGTAAGAATACAGCAGTGTATTGCGTTGCAGTGTATGGCGTTGGTGTACGAAAGCCGGTGTTAAAGGGACGGCAGAGTGTAGACAACGTACAGCGCACGCGAGGAGAATGGTGGTGCCATGCACATCCATTCCTTTACATTCAGCGGTACAAAGCGCTGTAACTGCTGTACTGATACACTGCTGTACAGCTGGCAGCATACCGTTATACATACCACTCAAGTATTGTACAGCAGTAATGGGCATCAGTACAGCAGTGCAAGCAATGCGAAGATATGGGCCGGCAGCGGTACTGGCATGATGTCAAGCACTGTTGTTGCTTGTACAAAAATCTTGGGTGGGATGTATGTATATGCATACATACATTTGTACCAAAAAAGTACATGGCACTGCTGGTGTAAAAACGTAACAGCGACATGCGTCTTTATACTGGTATTTGTACGCAACAGTCATGTTTCTTGGTTCTCACCTGCTCCTTTGCGTGGTTCTCAGAGCTGCCTCCTTTCACCAGGTCGAAGTACAGCATGAGAATAATCCGCGACTGCTGCAGGGTGGTGAGCTCTCCAGTCTTGGGCCTCAGTGATTGCACAGAGTCCTCGACAAACTTCAGCGCGAGAGGGGGAAGCTTGGAAGTCGCCGCTTCAGCAGCCTTGCTGACACGATCCTGCTCTCGCCGTTCACGCTGCTGTTGAAGCACGTCTGACCTCGCGATGTCCCGCGCGAGCTTCTCCCGATCCCTGGCCACTGACGCCTTCATGGCCGTTACCTCTTCTTCCTTGGCCGCGAGAGCTGCTTCGGCAGCGGCAGTGGCCGCCTCTCTTTTCTCCATATCATCCAGGCGCTTGTTCATAGCCTTTGCATTTCTCGCGGCCGCAGCGTTGGCCCCCTTGATCGCTTTAGGTGGACGGCCGCTGGTGCCTCCTGTCGGTACCCGTCTACCACGCTTGGTCATGGTGGGTGCTGGATTGGCCAGGTGCCTGGCGTGGACGGCGAGTTGCTCTACAATGGCCGGCTCATGTTCAAAAACTTTTTTGGCGTTGTACGCGCCATGTTGAGCAGTTTGCGTTGGGTTCTATTTTAGAACCTAACTTTTTTTTTCCCGAACCGCAACAAGTATGCCCGCTTGAAAATTGCTGCCATGAAGTGCCTGCTTTTGGCGCCGTTCACTTCGTGCTGTGACTGTTCGATGGGCATGAAACCAGCGCCATTCGACAGCTGATGTAACAGGCTTTCTTTTGAACCCACCCAGTGTGTGTGTTGCTCGATTATTGCGTGCAAAAGTTGCAAAAGAGTGTGTGTTTTTTTATCAACTTCGCGGGAGAGAGCCTTTTGACAGAAAAAAAAAATTGAGAGAGAACGGGAAGTGCCCAATTTGGTCTTGATTACTGTGTTCCACCGTAATAGACAAAAACAAGAACCTGTCCTGGTTGCTGTGTCCAGAAGTACTGTACCGTGAGAACATGTTGTGGATCGGCATCGTGGGGGGTTCCGTACCTCACTCTCCAAAATCGGGGTCGAGCCGAGCGTGCGCATCCACAGAAAGTTCTCGGTGAGGATGCCCATCACGTCGGACGCAAGCGAGCTCATGAAGTACTCGATCTCCATGGAGTAATACCTGCGAACGCGAGCGATCGACGTGGATTTAGTGAGCAATAAATCACAACATCCATCCCACATGTTTTCACCTCAGGGCGGGGGGGTCTGGCCATGAGCAAAAACAAAGCAGTGACGTGCGCTCGCCGTGCAAAAGGATTAAGCATGCCAACAAAGAGCCCCAACCAGCACACGATTAGCATGCCATGGAAAACACGATTACCGGGCGGTGGAAAGGGATTCCATGCACTTGAGCTGCATATCTTCACTGCTGTGCCCGAAGGCCACGAAACAACAAATGCGCAGCAAGCCGTGCGCTTTCAGCGTAACATAAACAGTTTCGTGGCACGCCTCCTCTCCTCACCGATTCCAACACGCCCCCCATAGCTCCACCCTTTGAGAATCATCAGTGACGATCTTGCCGTCGGGGGTTTCGTTCAGCGGCGCGTTGAACTCAGGAGGGTACACCCGAAACGCGCCAAACTCCGGCCGGGACTTAGCCAGAGACCTCAGTGGGTCAACCTAAAAGGATACGTGAGAGAAGGTAGACTCTCAGGGGTACGATTCCCTCGATACCGAATATTGCAGAACATTGGAGCATTCGTATGTTCCATCAAAAGGGCCAAGATGCCACATAGACGAAACGCTCTGAATTGAATAGTCATGCCATCCTCTCAACAAAAGGGTTATCACAGTCAAAGATACATGGTTGCACCGAAGTCGCACCCGGCCACTTTCGGCAGACCACCGCTGCTTTGGTTCCAGCCTTTCGAAACGGACCGCGGAGCTGCTCAGCACAACCGCTATTCTGCATTGAACGAAACACAACGCACCACAATTGCCAGCCAGGGGTTGCCGTGGGGGTCTTCTGCTCTCTGCCAAGACAGCTGGGTCGAGATGTCTGTGGACGAGAGGAAACAGTGGCTGTGTACCTCCACGTCGAACGGATGACTATGGTACCACCCCATGAATCGTTCCTTCCGCGTCTGTACAGGGGACAGGGGGAAAGGAGAAAGGCGGAGGCCGGGCAACACCACACCACGTACTTCAACCAGGGAGCAGCAACGCAGCATGAGACCGCGCACTTTCTTACAAAGCCAGGGGCATGGTGACCACGTGAGAGGGACGCTGCGAATCTAAAGAACAGCAGCTCCGGGCTCGGGCTATGGACTAGTACAACATCGTCCGTGAGAAAGCGATGAATCTCTCCCAAAGATGTGCTACTGTCCGCCTTCGGTATGAATGGTTGGAATTTCGGATTTGCAAAAAAGCAGCGCTGTTCTCCTACTAGTGGGCGCACCAATTTAGTAAAAAAAGCCAGGGATAGAGTTCCGCAAGAAGCTACAAGTTGAGGGCTTGATTGCGGGTGTGCAAGTAATATTCTTACTCTCTCACGCACTCACCGTCTCGAGCAAGTCTCCGAGGCCGATCATGTAGTTGGCCACCTCTTGATCGTCCGCCAGTACCTTGGTCTCCGCTCCTTCCACAGGCAGCGGGAACACCTGACAACATCATGAAAAAGACCATTGGACAAAGCGGCAGAGAGTGCGGTAAAGTTCGGGCACTCAGTAAACCACCAACACAGCAACGGGCAACCAATTCTGGCAATCAACCAGCAAGCCGACCTCAGCACACGACGGTGGTTGTACGTCTGGAGGCATGCAATATTGCAACTGAACCATGCTCGAAAGGGACGACACAAAAGTTTAGAAATATGCATGTCACACTGCTAACCCTCAGCAATAATATGTGTTGTGTTGTCGCTCATAGGTGCGACAATTTTTACCGCCAGCAACACCACATTAACGTCTGCCGACACCACCACGAACGTTCATGTTATGAATCCTTCAGGTAAGGAACTTGAGCAACGCGAGTGTGTTTGCCAAATATCAGCCATGTGCGTGTTCTACATACTCACCTACGAGAGCGCGACACGAAGAGGTACACACACAAGCGTGGCACACGGTAGCTGGCAAAACGCTTGGTGCACACCGCAGTAGGGTGTGGCAGGATAAACACGTGTGCCTTCAGCCAGTGAACCTCCTCCGGGTTGTTGCCATGGTTTCCCGAGGTTCTCCGGATCCTTGTATTTCCACCTATCCACACGCAAGCTAAACATGCGCGAGTCCCTGCCGGGGGACTCCGCCGACAAAAGAGGATTTATTTCTAATCTCGGTCGGGACCGACCCCCGCTCGTGCGTCCAGAATCAACTGCCGATATATGTAAACACTAATTTTCAGAGGAAATACCATTTTAGAAACCGCACACAACACACAACACTTACATCCGTGACGATGAGGGCGTTGGGAGTCTCCGTGTCAGGTCTCCCCAGCATCATGCCCATAATCTCCACAGGCTTGCCCCCCGCAGCCATACCCTTCTCCACGCCGGAGTTCGCATGCATGAGCTAGGAAGGACAAATAAGAGGCAGCGTGTCACAGCAGCGCGATCGGTGCATCACGACAAAAAAAATGAGGACGGACTTATTGTTGCATTCGCCATCTATGTGCCAAGTAGAAGGGTGGTCACCGATACATGTCCCGCCACAAATGTACACGGATGCGAGTATGTGGGTTCAACACAAGTGCATCATAGTTTGCTTTCGTGACGCTTAGCAAAGGTCAACTGCTGTACTTGTTGTTCATCGCGGGAGGGCAAGCGGGATTGTCCGGTTATGGACGGAGGAAGGGATGGGACATTTTCGCATAGCACCACGATGCTTCAAAACAATTGTAGGAGCAGGTCAACAACGGCTCGTACTGGGACGGGAACCGGGATAGGGCAGCCAAAAGAGCACCACACGACCTCAGGTTGGAGTAGGATCAGGCGTTGCAGGAACCCTGAATTCATCCAGCGTGTTCGACAACGAGCTACGCCGCGAGACAACGGCGACGTGCTTACCATCTTCATTGCTGCTGACGGCGAAATCTTGACCTTCTTGAAGTACTTGGGGCTGCGTACAACGAGAAACAGAATGTGGGGGAGCAGCGGGAAAGTGCGTGGACGCCTCCGTCGGAAAACCGTCCGTGCTGTGCGTTGAGCTACCGTTCGAGATCGGACGATTGAATGGGGAACCAGATCGACTTCACGTGTATCTATTGGCATTTTTCAGTCGAGAGAGCGCCGATGGCAACTAACTGCATACCAGTAGGGAAGCCGGGAAGGTGCTTACTTTCTGCCCAACCAAAACACATACCCACCATCGTGTGGACAAAGCCTGTGGGAGGTGGTTGTCGATGCCCTCGACGATCGAAAATCGTTGTACACAGCGCGGTCATGATCTAGGGTGGCTGGCTTTTTGTCTTGCTGGAATTTCGCCGCTGCTCTTGGTGTGCCATGGGAAGATAGACTATTTACAAGTCTAACTGAAACAACGGCCCGCTAGTTCCGAAATTGTCCAGTGAATAAGAGACGATAGAATTATCCACATTTGTACGAAGTGGTAGACAGCAGCACACGACCGTCTTGCACACAATGCGTGGTTGGTCAGATGTATGTACGTTCTCACTACTCGAGGGGATTTGAAAAGACCTTACTCTTGCATCCAGGGTTTGGTCTTGCGAGTGAGCTCCAGCTTGGCTTCATCAAAGCTGTACAGGCTATCCCGTGAATCCTTGGAAGGAGCTGAGGTTTCCACTGATGGGGCAGCCGCCGCTCCTCCTCCGTATGCCGTGTCGGCCATGTTTACAAGCAAGGCTGCAGGTGTGCAGCTGTGTGTGTGAAACCAGCCAGCAGCAGCAGCGAGTGGGTACTATGGAGGCCCCGCAAATAGACTTTGTCCCCCCCGGAAACGCGCCGTCTCCAAGCTCAGTGTCGGGCTGCCCACACTGGACAGTCCCGGCGGGTTAGCATTGGTTGGTGTTTTGTTCTGAACGTGCTGCTGCTGCACTCCGCGTTGCTGCTAAATGCACACACCGGGTTGTCGTCTAGCCCTTGGCCCACGAAGCACGCATACGAAAGTAAGGCGCAGTACATGCTGCTGTGGTATTTCTTGTACTGCTGAAGATGGTCTATCGCGGCGACAACGGTAACCAAACGTCGTCGTGGCAATCCTCGTCCTCTACACCACGCTTGGAGCGTTGGGAGAGGCGTATCAGGGATGCCAAGAAGAGTCACCGGCCACGTCTACGGGACTGGGGAAGAGACAGATTCGGTATTGAGGGATGCCGGGCGGCCGCAGCGTTCGAAGCATTGAGAGACGAACGGGACGGTATCCGCAGGATAGCACGAGAGAGGCGAGACGATCTCACCCCAGATCAGTTTTGGCATCACTACGAGAAGAGAAGACTGCCGGTGGTAGTGTCGGGGATTCCTTCTGACGAAGGATGGAGAGCCGAGGAGCGCTGGGGCTTGGAGCAGCTTTACCGCAGGTGAAAAAAATTACACGTGTCTTTATTATACTCATCCTTCACAATACAGAGTACAATATGCTACCGACCACTGCTGTGAAGACAACAACAACAATAACAACAACAACAACAACAACAACCACAACAACTTCAGTGCAGGAGCAGCGCAACAAGGGGTGTGCTGTGCTATTTTGCCTTTTCAGTGCGGATTGGTTGGCACGTGCGTTTGTCCTATTTGTCCCAAAGCATGTTGTTCAGTATTATTGCACGTTGTCATCGAAAGTCGAAAGCACGACATTACGGACGAACTCTTTCAAAGTCAACTTTAGCGTACTGAAGCTGATACATCGAATCCATAGATACTCGATAGGCTTTTTGAAACGAACGGCAGTCGATGTGCCGTAGAGGGGGGGTGAACGAAGAGGCGACAATTCTACCCCCAAACACGGGGCTATAGCCAATAGCGCACCGGAACAACATCATCGATGGAAGGTAAGGTTCAGTGGCGCGTCCGGCCGGGCACACGTCATGAGAACAGAGTATTACAGCTGTACACACCACTACGATTTGCCCACAGCAAGCAGGGACACCGCCGTCTCTCCCCCCCCCCTTGCTTCCCAAACCTTTCCGGGTATTGAAAATGAGTCTAGAGCACGTTTAAGTGAAAGTGTCTTGAACGTACAGGAAGGCGTTATATACTCCGGCATTTGAAGGGGGGGACATGATTACTCCGTTCGTTGTACTACTCTCTCCGTGTCAGCCGTAAGCAGATTCATCTATATTTTGAACACTGCTGTGCATACAATGTCGGTGTGATGAGGTCACCGGCCTACTATCGTATGCATACGTAGAACCCAATTTTAAGCAACTTTTTCGCAGGTTTGAGTGACAATCACTTCTATTCAATCAACCCCGTGCGAAAAGGCCCACACACAAGCTTCCTCCTGATGGACGGGAATATTGCAGCTCGGAGTCATGTGTTTCACTTTGTAGCCCCCCTCGTGCAGAGGCAAATCATCAAGTGAAAGTTTTATTGTTTTCTTTCGAATTGCCTTGATTAATATTTATGTGGCCGACGGAGGGAGACTGCCCCCGTACCACACGTTCCGCACGGCACAAAGCCTCTGCGGTATGCTATCATGTCTCTGCTTCTAAAACACAAAATCTCCCTCCGAATACTACCAGACGGAACGAAACTGTTACACAGTAGCAGTCTCGGACGATTGAGCCTCCCAATGGTACACGGTACCATTCAGAAAACAACCCAATGCTACGCCATACTTCTACGTGGCAAAGGTTGTACCATCTCCGAGTCACAGAAATATTAAGAGGCCTCTTCTGAGTGAGTCCTCACTCGTAACATCTCCTATCCCCCGCCGTGGAAAGAAAAGGGATGGGTGGGCGAGAGAATAGCTACGAATTTCTGCTAGCTAGGTCCAAACTTCGATGTAGCTAGCTGCTGCCCTCCTTCCCGCGTGACCCTCCGACGCGGGCTGCATGTTACACACTGTGCATTCCTCAGCACGTGGCCCTTCGTCCAGTAGACACGCGTCTATCAAACTCTTGCTGCAGGAGCAGCGAGGCAGCAGAATGAGAAGTCCGTGAGACCTTTCTCCTTGCAGCACCTCAGAAAACCAAACCAAGGCAAACCAACTAACACGCCTCCAGGGCGGCACAACAAGAACCTAAATACAAACGTAGATCTGGGAGATGTTCCGAATTCTTCCGTCCACAAAAAAACTACAGTTTAGTCGGTCTTGTACAACAAGCTTTTCATATGAAGGTACAACGTCTTAAACCTTTGCTGAGTCTCGAACCCAAACATCGGGGAGAAACCTCCCGTCGTGTCGTGTGCTGCTATAATAGATTCCATTCCACACAGGATCATGTCAGAGCATTTTCCTGAATTACGATACTCTTCATAAATTTCTCCCAGCGAACGGAATGTTGGCGGATGGGTAGATGGTGACTCGATGGAGATACGGAAGACATGTTGACGTATTGGGATTTATGTCGTATGATTGTATCCATTTTTGTGTATGTTTACCTACTGTAGGAATATCATGTCTTCATTGGCGCATCGCTTCCTTCTCTATTTATCGTGGAGAGCTGGCTCGTCCGCTGTGCTGAGCGGGTGTGTAGAAAAATTTTTGCATGCTGCTGTAACGGATGGCGTGCACTGCCGGTCCCTTGAACACTCTAATACTTGACGCACGTTTTGGCGTTTGTGTTTCTGTTTTACAACCCACATGTAGCGAATCACTTTGTAGCAATGTGGACCCCGTTCCACACAAAGGATAGCTGAGTCGATCAGCCGTTTCCCGGTACATTGTTTTTCAGGTATGGGGATTGCAAGCTCAAGTGCGGTGAAGACGACGATGGCTATGCGGTCAAGGTATGTGCCCACCCACCAACTACGTGTGCAGGATCAACGTGCACCCGGCGCACCCATCACTCCAGCTGTTTTGTTACTTTTTCTGTCGAGCACATTGTGTTGGGGGCATAGTTCGGAGGTCTACATGACTCCGTATGCGTACTCCGTACATTCCTGTTGTTTTTTGGCCTCACAGGATCCGTACCGGCAGCCGACCTGTACAAGGGCCTTAGTGAAGCCACGCCTGTAATAAAACTCCGTGTACTCGAGCATGTGCTTTCACAGGCAAAATGCAGAGCTATTACAGAGCATCGTCTACCCTACGCCGCCGTCGGCATCGTTGGTGTTTTGATCGTGCGCACGCTTCATTCCAGGTTAAGCTGAAGTACTTTCTGCGGTATATGGACCACCAAACGGACGACAGCCCACTGTACATCTTTGACAGCCACTTCGGTGACCACGAGGTGGGAAAGGGCCTACTGGAGGACTTCTCTGTCCCTGACTACTTCCCTGATGACCTGTTTTCATTGGTCGGAGAGAGACGCCGACCGCCCTACAGGTGAATGATTCAGGATACCCGCCGCCTCTGGGCATGGACGGCCCACACGAAACACGGTAGATATCCATGCTAAATATAACCGGCACTGCTGTGTAGTGAATCCGTCCCGGTATTCCGAGTTTTCCAGAGACCTCGATTCCTTCCGACGTTCATCGTATGTAACACACCTTGCGTTCCGATTCAGCAAGGAGCCAACACCGTTGGCTGACCTTAATGTCTACGCACCCCCGCTGGCCAAAGGTGGTTTTTGGTCGGCCCCAAGCGCTCTGGGACATCCGTGCATATCGACCCTCTTGGCACTAGCGCATGGAACACGGTCGTGAGCGGAAGGAAGCTGTGGGTGCTTTTCCCACCGCATGTGGACAAGAATGTGGCCAAGGGGAAGGATGTCATCAGGCAGGGCGAAGACGATGAACCGGTGCGACCTTGACCGAAGAGAGTCGCACCCCTGTGAACCGTTCATTTGTTCTAGTTACGTCTGCGTGGAATGAAGACATAAGAGACACGTTGGAAGCCTTTGGCGGTTTGTCATTGTGCCACATGCGCATCCCCGGCACGTGTGCCACGTTTCAAAATAATATTCGGGGTGCGTGAAGTGTCGCTGAGCTTATCTCCTTGGAAACTGCTTCGCGTAGATTTGTTATGTTTGTGGTGAGGGGACTACACAGGTTGTCGACCCGAAATGCATTCTTTACGTACCGTAGAGCAGTGATAGCGTTCGATCAAACCCTGCCGGTATTGGACGCCCCTGCTCGGAGGTGGATTTTACTGTATCCATGTTGATGATGTGTGAAGTGTCTCTTGTTTCACTGTGTCGCGTTTCTTCCTTGTCGCAGATCAACTACTTCGTGGATCTACTGCCTCGAATACGACGAAAGCACGGCAGCTCGATCAAGATATACGAGTTCGTGCAGTACCCCGGCGATACGGTTTTTGTTCCGGGCGGCTGGTGGCACGCAGTTCTGAACCTCGAGGACAGTGTGGCCATCACTCAGAACTTCTGCAGTCGCAACAACTTCGAAAAGGTGACGTGCGCCGACGTGTGATGGCGGCTGGCTTTCCGCTTTTCTCGCGAATCAGACTGATGTTGGCGTATTTTTGTCAGCAGCCAGGAACGGTCGCGAATATTGGCGTGTTTTCTATTTTGTCGCTCTCAGCATACCGCCGAGCCGGTCGCAGTTGCACATCACCCGGTGCTCGCCGTACTGATCGGCAATGATCAACCTTGATTGTTTTTATTGCCGTTTTCAAACCTAAGTAGCTGAATCACGCGCTTATACGAGCAGGTCTGGCGGAAAAGCCGGACTGGCCGAAAGAAGATGTCCGTCAAATGGCTGAAAGAGCTTGACAAGGAGCACCCGAGCCTCGCCGACACGGCGCGCCGCCTCAACAGCGAGGACGGTTTCGTGATGATGCACAAGGAGGCGAGCAGCAGGCGTCGATCTGGTCATCATGGCGATGATGAAGGCGCCGGGGGGAAAAGCAAGCGGAAAAACAAGCACGGCAAACGAAAAGGTGTCGGGAGTGACGACAGCGGCAGCGTCGGCAGCGGCGAGGACGGAGGGGATTCAGGGAGCGGGGGCTCTTCCTCGAAACGAGGCCGAAAGCATATGAGTGATGCCAGCCGGGAAGGTTCTCTGACGCCACCCACGCACAACGATAGCGTACGGTGAGCATTCGCTTGGCGCAAAGGGTCGTGCGGGTCGGGGTTCGTGACAGGCGATGTTTTCAGGAACACAACGGGATCAGCGGCACTTGCGGCAGTGGTTCCACCTGTGCGATAGTTACACCTTTTAGACGCTGCGTTGTATGGATCATTGATGGGTTTGTAGCACGCTTGTTGGGTGTGTGGACGACCTCGGTTTTCGGACATGTTTTTCCGCTACGGGGAAATAGCCGCTGTTTGATTTAGATTCATGGCACAGAGTGCTTAGCGACAAATACCAGCAGAGTCGGCTCGACTACTTAGGCTTGATCCGTAGGCGACGTGGTAGAATGATCCCAAGATCGTGATACCTTCACCCTGCTTCAGCAGGCAGGCAGGGGGTCTCCGTCGATATGTGGGCAAGACGGACCAATAATTAGAGAGCAGGGCGGTGCCACAAGCAACCCGCCCACTCATTTCAGCGAGTGGCATAATGTATGGTATTTTTTGTATCCATCAGTGTTCCCGAGTTCCCAAGGGTGCTCGGAACGCTTCTTGGGATCGGTTTTTCCTGCACCTTGAATGTGTCCGAATGGATCCTTGCATTCCAATATATCTGCCACCACAGATTTCCTTACGCAAATCGTGTGGTTTTTTTCGTTTGCCATAGACTTTACTGCCGTTGATGATAAGTGTTGCAAATGTACCCTATACCGTGTCCTTCTTCCGCCAAGAGCTCCGGTCCAGGGTCACGCAGAGAAAATGCTCTGCGGCGCATGCTTTCTCCCAGGGATAAAAAAACTACGGCACGTCGTATCACCAAAGCACGAAGTGAGTCGTGGCAACACTATTCTGGGCGGAGAAGGCCATTATGCGCAAGGTGCTTTGAGAACACCTTTAACAATGATGCTACACGTGTTCGTTGGGCAAATGGGCACATCTACTTGTATGGTTGTACGGTAGTTGTTTTGTCGACTACAGAAGTGATACGGGACAAGACGAAAATGTCCGTACAGGTTGTTCATGACGTTTGCCTTAGCCCCTGTGTTTGTCGCCGATTATCTCCACTTGCTCGCTAATGCCTCTACACAAGTCTCCAAGATTCCCGTCCGCTTCTCTCTCGTCGTCTCTTTCTCCCTTGCTTGAACCCGCTCTCGACCAACTGACGGCTTTGACGTGATGCAAGCCGAAGGTCTTCCACATAGGAGACGACTGGTAAAGGTAGATCCTGCTCACCGTGCAAGCACATAATTCACGCCACGAAGGGACGAGAGGGGCAGCAAAACCAAGGTTGAAGTCAGCGGTGAAACGCGCTGAAGACTCTGTACAACATCAAACGCCTTACTTGAATGCATGCCGCCAAGCCAAGCCCCAGACAGTACTATTCATAGGCTTTGACTGCACACGCTGGAAAGACGCGCCAATGTGTACGTTGACTTACTTCCACCACAACTGCGGTACGTGGATGTCACCCAAAGTCAAACGGCCAATGGTACCTGATAGGCGCCGTCGACTCCGGGTCGTACTCCTCCGGATCGAACTCCTCCGATCTCACCACGTGCCAGTATTGCGCATCGTCCTCGTGGTGGGGATCTTCCATCAAAGGCCTGTCTCGCAGAATCGTCAGCCAAGGGTCTCCATCTTTTCCACGGTCCGCCGCTGTTGCTGCGTCGGAGCGTTGTCTGCGCTGCTTGATGGTGATGTGCGAACAGTAGAAATTCCTGAAGACGAGGGCGTCCAACCTCCGCGCAGGTTTTCTCTGCGACACATTACCCGACAAGGTTGTCGTTCCAGCAGGCAGACTTAAGGAACAACCTGAGACTCGAAAGCTCTAGACTAGCCACATGGCGGTTGCCGGGGTCAGCAAACTTATACTTCCTTCAATGTAGACTAATTATGCCGAGGTGTGAGATACCGAGAGGATGCATCACGGATGGAAACGCCGAAGATCCGACCTCGGTACGAACGTGTAGTCTACACCGACACACGTACCGGTGACTTGCTCTCCAGGAATGACACCTCGAAATATGTTGGGCACGGCGTGGTTTGTCGGGTTCGCACCAAGGGACCGATAAATGCTGGGATGGGATAGGGATTTGCCCCCCTCACCGCTGCTGTTGCGCTCGATTCCATCTGGTAGAATGGTAGAATTATTCAAAGTGTAGACCTCCCTCTCCGACCATTGTTAATGTACCGTCGAAAGAAGGATTGTGTGGCCCAAGAGGATACAACGAACACCAAACACCCTGCCCAACGTTGGCGTATGTGGCGAAACTACCCGCGCCGGTGGTACGGTGATCCTCCGCGTTTCGTTTCGGGAACGAAAGGTCCGTAGTAAAATCCCGCCGCATTTGTCACTACGCACCACGACAACGCCACAAACCCCACGCGCTCTCTCGTTCTATGCGTTGATGGTACAGGGTCTTATTGAGTCGTTCATTCTCTGGGCCATCTTCCTTGAAGATTTCCCTACGTAGACGGGAATCGCACCCGAAGTCATACACCATGAATCAAAACATCGAAGAACTTGGCTCGTCGGAGGAGTCGTGGGATGCCATCGACAACTGGACTGAGTTTTGCAAACAGGAGAAAGGCGAGCTGCCGAAGGTATGGAGAAGCCGAGCAACAAGAGGCACGTCCACACTAGTCGCCTCGAATATCTGCTTGTTGGTAATTCAGTGGTGACTCTCTGGTATGCATAAATGGCGAAGAATTTATCGACCTCAGCGGCTTGACTCTTTACGACGGCTGTTGGACTGACCCAAGACGACTGAGTCTTGAACTTGGAGAATACTATTATTCACAATAATAAAAGCTCTTTGTTTGTGGTACTTTGGATATGTGTCCGATCTACATGCGCTGTATGCGCCTGATGGGGGTTGCGTGGATGGGTATGAAGTAAATGGGGGGTAAGAGAAGACCCCTGGTGCTAGAGAGAGAAGGAGCCCACGAGCTCACTTGCCTGAGGGGCTTGCGTAACCGATAGATAATGGTCCTTTTTCATCTGTTGTTCCTGGGATAACATAGCACCCAGTCTTAACACCACAGACCGCTGAGGGCGGCAGTGCCACAAACACTCTTCCCTTTGACAAGGGTCCGTTTTATGTTTGGTTTCTTGCTTGTTCTTGATCCTATACATAATTTTGCAGTAAAAGCAGGTCCAGAGTGAGTACTCGTTGTACAAGCAACTGTTTTGGTGTACATGTACAGTAACAGTACTGTTGTTTTTCTGCTTGAAGTGAGTGTGGTGAACGTATTCTCTCTAGCCGGATCCTTGCTTGTTTCTTGCGCTCAACTTTGTCACGTAAAAAGAGGGCCGACAACTCGAAGAAGAGCTTCGTCTACCTTTCTTTGTTGTTTATTGTGCCTCTCGAGTAGACATGAAGTGTGCTTGTCGGAAATGGCTGAGAATGATATGCCATGACAGGAAGTTAAACAACCAATGACGGAAATATACCCCCTTCGTGATGACACCACAGTCGAAGAATATTTGTTAAGCCCCCTTTAGAGCCAACGACAACGAACAACTATGTTGCCATCGTTCTTATCGAGGAGTCCTTCTAACTGGAGCTACATGGTTTTTGCAGAACCCTTTTTTCTCGCGCCTTTGGAGTGTTTCGCCACAAGCTTCTTCATCGAAGAATCACGCACGCAGTCCAGTACATACAGCCTTACATCCGTATCGTGATGAAATGTGCGTGTTGCAGTTTCAGCTACTACGGCGGCGAGCGCTGGCGGCCGCAAAGCTACGGATGCTCATCCACAAGCTCGATTACGAGTTTGATCGCGCCATTCTTCAGGTGAACGTGTCACGGCAGTGGTAGGGGTGCTTACGCGGCGTGTCGTAGGCGCAGATTATACGTTGCAATAGTTCTGCCGCGTCAACTTGCCGTAGGACGACTGCAAATGATTAAATTATGTCTATATGTCGCTAGCACAGTACTAGCGCGAAACTTCAATGTAACGCTGAGCTACGTGAAAGTTTTTATCTACCACGCTCGCAAACCATAAACTTCGGCAGTAGCCAAACACAGCGAGGTACACGATTTGGTACGGGGAAGCTGCGAACACGTAAGCCGGATTTGGAGTTGTTCGTCTTGAGTGCACCCTCCATATCAAAATTTGTGAAGCATGCTCCTTTTCCAACTTGATCACAAAGCAAACGCGATGCCCGTACCTAGCACACCCAAAAACTTCCCCTTCCCGACGCACTCAGTTAGGCGAGGAGGACATGGAAGGATACATCGCAGGGGGTGGAGAAGACGCTTGGACGGGATACCTTTCCACAGCCAGGCAAGTTCTAAAAAATATTAAAACATGAAGTTGTATTTCCCCGCTTCTTTTCTCCAGATAAGCTCGTTTTGTCATTGTTATGAAGGCAACGATGTTGATGTACGATCTCGGGACTAGACACAATTTTGACAAACACGGCTGCTGAGTCTTACGATCTAATCTACAAGCTGTAGGCGCTTTGGAAAACTTGTGGTGCTGACTCTTACGATCTAATCTATAAGCTGTAGGCGCTTTGGAAAACTTGTGGCTGGCAGCTATGTATCCATTGAGGTACTGTGTCGCGACGAGTCGATTTTTTTCCCACGCGGTAGAGCTATTCGAACGTCGTAGAATACCACGCTTGGATGTCCCGTTAGCTGAAAAACATGCCACTAGCTGGCTTTAGCTTCATTGTTAATAATCGGGGATTCCTCGTGCTCCCTCTGGAGACGATAGAGCAGACGCACTTGAACTTGGAATCGATAGTACCCAGGCCAACGTTGCAAGCCTGGAACAAAAATCGTTCGTCTTCGAAACTGCCACAGGAAGCTTGGCAAGAAGGTGCCAAAGAAAGACAGAGAGGATGCCAAGCTAACGAATGCAACCGCACGTGTCCAGCACATGGAGAGGAGCAGGGTTAGTTCTTCTGTATCATGTGGTGCATTTGAAGAGGAGTGTACGACAATGTCAAGCGGATCCAACTTCCAGACCAAGTTCGTCAAGTCGGATTTGGTGTCAATTGCTAGCTAGAACAGATTGTGACATCTGTCACGGGTCGAGCCTCTCGTTCTTCGTTGTACAATGAACAGTTTTCGTGAAATATGCCAACCCCTTGCAAACAGGAAAATAATATCGTGCTAAAGTAGCCGCGAGGCGACCCAGACTAACTCCCGCCGTGTCTTCTATAGAGAGGGCTTTGGTCAACAAGAAGCCAGTGGGCTCCACCGCCTGATTCGCAGAGGTGCTACGTGGCGAAATGGCCGTCGCTTATGCTTCCCTTGATTTTCAGGAGATGGTATCGGTTTTCAACAGCATTGTTTATGCCCACGACAAGCAGCTCAAAGGCGCCGTTCTCACCCTGACAAAGCAGCAGATGGACCGAATCGTACGACGCAACCACGAGAAGTTCAGGCGAGGTCGTTGCCCGAGTTCCAAGAGTAAACGTGGTGATTCTGGTTCTTCACAGCAATACCGCGAAGGTCCCGCCCCTGTGCTATGGTTGTTGGAAGATGGTTGGTTATCGGAAATGACGATGCCGCGGAAGTACCGCCAACTTCTCACGCACAGGGAAATATTTTCCCGATCGTACGTAGTGAGAACGAAAGTGATGCCCAGTGTTGACGAGTACTCGTGAATGCTGACTTTCCACGATATCCCAGTAAAACGTTGCAAAGGAAGCGGGTTGGCTCCCCGTCTATGAGTACGTACATGGAGGTTGGCGCTTCGGCGCGAATGAGATGGGGTCGGGAAAAGCATTGCAATACCGCATTTAGCTCTGTTGCGCCCGATCATTGGGGTTGCCTCTTTCGCGCTATCGGCCGAATGCTGGATTGTCTCTAATTCGATCTCGAACGATGCTCACTGCCTGACAATGCCAGCGGAACTCACAAACAGCGAGAACACGGCAAGGGGGATAGATCCAGCAAGCAGCCACCACCGAAAAGCCTGGATCACGCCTTTGTGACGCCGAGAGTAAAAAGTGCGGCAAAAAGTAGACAGGCCGTCTCGCTCTTGAATCGAATCGTCGGTGAAAAGGACACTCTCCTCAAGGACGCCATTCAAGGAATGGAACGCAAGGACAAAGCCCTGCTGACAAGCAAAAACAACGACTTTCTCAAATTTGTGAGTTCTGCAATGTGATCAGCGCGTTGTTCATTGATGCGGTATGCTGAAAATAATGATGTTTATGGGATCACTGCGCGAATGCCATATTTAGTAGGCGCACGAGTCGTTAGCGAATACCCTCCTCATTTGGACACGTTAGTACCAGGCCAACCAAAGACTTCCGGACGACTACACCCGAGGCTGGGCGCAGCGATGGAAGCATCGCATGGCATCATTGGCACCCGTAGATGAACATCAGGTTTTGGATATCACCTCACACGGCATGTTCCACAAGAGAACAGAGCCTGTGCGTGGCGGGGTGAATCATGTGGACGATAGTGTGGCAAGCTATTTCTGATGCTCTGAAAATGTGGACCTCCTTTCCTCGTTCTCGTTCGTCGAATGTATGGCAGGAGGCACAGCGAGCAAAGCAGCGGGAAGAGTTTCGACAGACCAAGAACAGTAGAACGGTCGCTGAACACCCACATGCGACAAAGAGGATTAGACAGGTTGGTGTGTGGTAAAGGTCGTGTGGGCAGCCAAGATTCTGGTTTATGGGATGGTATTTTTCCCAGCTCACGAACAATTTATTACCAGACCCTTTGGGATCCGTTCCCCGGGGTAAACCCGTTCGGGAAACCGTATCTAATAAACCGCAAGGTATTTGTTGAATATATTCAACGTTTATTTGAGGCTATCGTTTCTGAAGCTGACGTTGCTGGGTGGTCCTAGCAAACGTCCGTCACAAGTTTCATGCCTCCGTATTCCCATGTGTTAGTGGCTAAGGCAGTGACACCGCTCTCTACCGCTTCATCGTCAACATTTTTTTTCACCACGAGCAGGAAGCCAGGGCAAAGGCGACTTTGGAGGAGTTGAAGGAACGCGGGCAGAAAAGAAGGAAGGCATTGACAACCTCTGTCAAGTGCATCCCGAAGTCTCAACGAGATAGCTTCGTCCGAAAAGTGATTTCCAGATGTTATCGACGGAAGCAGGCATCAGCGCTGCCCCTATACCTTCCAGCCGTAGTCGCAATGAGTACCGCGCGTGTTGCTGACGACGTGCATACGAGGTTCGATAGAGTGATTTTGACTTGCATGGCTTGTCTGCTATGGTGTTTTACGCGATACGTTGATCAAGCATTCGTCATAGCTGCATGTGATACGCACGTTGCAAAGAACGATGAAAGCGACACGTCACGTTTTTTCGATGATGCTATCCTCAGGTTTCTGGCGTCACCAAAGGCAGTGGCAAAGCTTGCACCGAAAACGCATTGTCGATGCCGGCTCCTAGGGCACGAAAGATACAGAAGAACCTCGATACCACGCGATACGCACGGGCAGAGGTAGGCATGTGCTATGTACTGGCCCTCTTGTAGTGCGTGACTTGCCGCGGTCTAATGGCGTGCCCCGTTGTCGCGGTGAGGACAATTGCACCGTTATAAATCACTACGCACGCCATTCGAGTGACACACGCCGCACCTGTGCCGTGCCCTTGTCGACAAACATCGTGGGCCGTGTTTTAGCGAAACGTCCTTGCATGTTCCTACCCGCATCGGCCATCCGAGTGACACACGCCATCCTTTTCTCGACCCGGAACAGGTGATGGGTTTGAGTAGACGCGTTAAGGCAGACGTTCAGCGTGCTATTCAGGTAAAAGATTATGAGCTGGGGAAAATGGTAGCCATGATGGACGAGGAAGAGCTCCGTGCGCTGGTGGACTTCGGACCTACGGGAAAGGAGGACATCAACCTCTGGAAACGAGATCGTCGAAAACGGTCATGGCGACGTCTTTCTGCCTTTGGGATGGTTCGAAATGACCCATCCCTTTACCGCCAATGGGCCCAGCAGCGATATCAACGCTTGGCATCACAAGCTGAGGTCACGAACACCGACCGTATGCTTGGGACTACCTGCGCTACCGATGCCGCGCGCCGGCCACCCTGGTCGACGGACCTCCACTACTCGCACAGATGTCGCGCACAGCAACAGCAACCCGGAATAAAGCAGCAACAACAGCGACAGCAACGCGCCTCCATTGCAGACCTGCCGGTGTCTGACGAGAGCTCGATTGCTACAGGTCTGGGGCGACTGAAGTGTGTCCACACGGCCCCTTCCTCGAGACATCCGGCACGGGCGGTCGCGAAAAATCGACCGGCCTCGGCGCCTTCGGGCGCGGTAGAAAGGGTATCACCCCGGCAAGACCAACGCGAGACCGCAAGGACCCCAAGTTTGGCGAGACTTGCAAGGGTTTTCTACCAGTCGACCGTGGCGTCTACCGCTTCTACGCTTGGGGAATGTTCGAGTCGGCAGCAGCCTTCAAGTATTGAGTACCTTTCAGGAGAAATACCAGACCCCGCTGAAAGCGTGTGTTTCCAAGTTTCCTCTCAGCCGGAAGCACACGAAGGCGAGGCGAGCAAGGACGACAGCCATGCTCAAACGACGACTAGCGTAGTGCACGGAGAACGGAACGGTGACACGATTCGTTCATCAGCGCTGGACGGTGTTGAGAAGCGCATGGAGAGCGTGCGCTTGCTGTGGGCGGTATCACAGCTTTCGACCGACGCCGTAACCAAGAAAATTATGCACGGATACTCAGAGCGACAGCGAGCCAGAGAGCCCAACAGGACAAAGTGGAACACGCCGTCCCGTAGACCTCAGCCACCAGCTGGTCCCCGCAACTCCCAGGTCAACGGCCATATAAAAAAAGGGGGTTATAACGCGGGCAGGCGTGTCGTTCGCTAAGGCAAGGATATGTTTTGTGCCCTCGGGCCTACTGGACGACTGCTGTTGTAAACAGTTTGTACCATATACGCACAAGTCTCCCGACGTTAACCCGGTGATCGTTGTGAACCGGGGCGGGTTATCTCACGTCGATGCTGTCCGGATAGGTGTTGTACCGCCCGCATGCAATGCAGTTGCGCGAAAGACTAGGTTTACCTATATTTCACGAGCTTGGAGACCTGCCTACTCTGATTGGCCGGCCTGCCTGTAGGCTTCGGCACGGTCGTCGAGAACACCGATGTTGCTCCACTGTTAGTGCGGCGCGGAAGCCTTGTCCTCCTTCGAAGTACTTACGGTTGAACTGAGATCTATCGCACCTCTCGAGTGAAAGGTGATGACCCACACACACACGCACACTGCCAAAGTATTGCTGTGAAAAGGATAATGAACATCATGGTAGCGATAACAAGGAAGACAACGGTGAAAACACTCCAAAAAGATCTCGAGTGCAAGGTAATATCCTTGGTAGAGATGCGTGCAGTTTTCTTCTGTAACTACCGTTTCTGTCTTTGATCTGGCGGATAGTTTAGCCCCCCCCATGCCCCCCCCCCAGAGCCTGGTCCGGTGAGAACCCGGCGTGCTCCGTCCCGGCTTTGTAGGGATGCGAGGTCAATGGTCTAACGACTACGGCATGCACGACTATGAGTACACCCCCCCCAT
>CACKRE030000460.1:171768-191613 GCA_902602495.3 Ectocarpus sp. CCAP 1310/34 | reverse complement strand
GAAGCGCCGTGAGATATTCGGCGAGTCGCATGAAGGGTGCGCTGCATCCTGCTAAGGGTTTTCGGCATCTTGTGCTTACTTCCTTGCGTACGGATGACAGCTGCGTATGACTTAATTTATTTTCTGGTGCTTTCATTTCCAGAGACAGTTTTGCCTCGTCGATCACCCACCGACTGGGTTTTTTATCGATCCCTTCCGGTAGCACATCATACGCCCCCCCACCACCACGACGTCTAGAGTGTATCCCTAGTTTCAACGTACGTGACTGGGCGCTTCTTCACCTGAACCTGGAACCCGTCTGTACCGCTCCAGGTGGATGTCGGGGGTGGCAAGAAAGCCATCATCATCTTCGTACCGTACCGTTTGCTGAGGTCATACCACAAGATCCAGGCGCGGTTGGTGCGAGAGCTGGAGAAGAAGTTCAGGTGACTTGCCAGGGGAGGCAGCGTGCTGTACAGAGTTGCTTTGCAGCTGTGTTGGTTGTGGTTAACCAGCCTGGGGCGAATAGCTGCTAGCGTTTGCGCTTTTCACGCATCTAGACATTTTTTCGACAGTCGGTCATGGTTGTAGACGGCTGCACGATCGTTTGTTGTAGACGCCATCTATACCAAGGCACAAACGGCACTTGAAAGTATAAAATCATTTGGGGAAGAAGCCGTGGGCACACGGCAATCAATGGTTGAAGACTGCTGCACCATCGTCTGTTGTATGGTGACAAAGAAACAGTGTGTCTCGTGCTGGGGAGAATCGAGGTTGCTGGTTGGGTTTGTGCAGCAGGATGAGGACAAGTCTCAGGCTCTTCGTGACTGGTACTCACAGAATACCTTCTTTTGCGTATATTGGGACTTTCCCGTGCCTGCACCAATGGGAGTATAGCCTACACGACACCACTTTTTCCAACTTGCAGACCTACGCTACTTGAAAATATGAAATGAGTTTACGTCAGAAAGAACTCTCCTTGCGGAATCGGTTTCTTATCTGCTTGCATATGTCTTTCAAGAACGGTTTAGTTGCGCCCTAAGCTGTAGTATACATTTATTTCCGCCTTTTCGGTCGTGGCAGTTGTTGATTTCGAAGTCGGAGTTTTTGTTGAGTGTTCAGCTCCTTATGCTTACGGAAGTCATGTGGATCGCCCTGCCGTCAGCAACGGTTTGACGGAGTGCCAGAAACAGTATCATGTCGCGATGGGTGCTACAAATATTATTCGTCACAGTCATCGCAACTCTGCCGGAGTCGCCTCCTGACGAGCCCTCTGTTGCCCATTCCCTCTGCAGCGGCCGCCACGTGGTGATCATCGCCACTCGCACCATCCTCGGCAAGAGCTACGCTCGCTCAACCAAGACACAGGGAATCCGCCCACGCTCGCGCACCCTCACTGCCGTCCAGGACGCCATGCTCGAGGTGACGAGTGTTGCATGTGTGTTGCTGCGCCATGGAGTGAGTCGCATGCCCTCAGCAGTTACTTTTATTTTTATTGTGAAGAGTATGTGCGGCAACATTTGTCTTTTGGCGGTTTTGTTGTGTCGGAAAGGGCGACACCGACCTCATTAGCATCGTCTTTGGATTGCCTGCTTCTTGTGAAGATGGCTGCACGTGGGTTTGGGCGCACCGCCCGCCATCACTAGTGAGCGTCTGTGGAACTGTATTAGCCTCGCGATGGTTCAATTAGATATCACGACAGTTACTCGACTAACGACTTCGGGAGTGCCAGAGCGACTACGTGAGTTTATTGCGGTACCTCGGAAGGCAAAAACAAGAAATCTGAAATCTGGATCGAGCACACCTATGGTTTAGACAGGATAGTTTTGGGGCGTTGATAGAAACAATGTTGAGAGATCGGCACACTACCGTG
Organism: Ectocarpus sp. CCAP 1310/34; assembly: GCA_902602495.3. Taxonomy (NCBI): domain Eukaryota; class Phaeophyceae; order Ectocarpales; family Ectocarpaceae; genus Ectocarpus; species Ectocarpus sp. CCAP 1310/34. The sequence continues at coordinate 189,761 of CACKRE030000460.1, read as the reverse complement.
AAGTATGTTGTTGAGGCATGAAAGATGGGCATCTGAGGTTTGGTTCAAGTGGCTCTGGTTGACCCACTGGTCTTGGCATGTGTTGCTGAACACTTGCGCGAACTTCTTGTAGACCCCACGCTAGCCACGGCTGCTCTTTCTTTAGCGCACAACGGAATTCTGGTCACTGGCAGAGCACGCGTGTCTCGTGTCAAGAGGATTGGTCCTGATGTGCATTTGGAACCTGTACTTGTAGTGGGAATTGTCTTCCGCATGTGTTTCGCATGTATCCCAGCAGCGTTTCTCCAAGCTGATTTCGCCGCCCGCGATGCGCTTCCCTCATAACTCAACAGGACCTCGTGTTCCCCACCGAGATCGTCGGCAAGCGCACACGGTGCAAGATCGATGGCTCCAAGCTTCTCAAGGTCCAGCTCGACCCTAAGGACCAGGTGAGGTACTGTTTGGTTTCGCGATACACCGCAGTAGACAACACACACCTGAGTGGAGGAAATCTACGCATTCGTCACGATGCCCGCGTTGAGTCGAACCATGTCCATTGCGTTGTTTCGGGCGGGGGGGTGGGCACGTGAAGTTCCCAATCTCCGCTTGGCTTGTGGTGAAAAGGGCTATCTATTCCTTGTTGATAAGAGGTCGTATATACAGGTCGCGTTATGTTTATGTTATTTGTTGTCCTTCCGTCCCAGAAATCCTCTAGTTTCCGATGGGATGTTTTTGTCTGACTGACGCGTTTCTCGCGATATGCACATCTTTCCTCTGAACCCTAGGTGAACGTGGAGACCAAGCTCGACACCTTCTCTTCGGTGTACAAGAAGATCACCAACAAGGACGTTGTGTTCGAGTTCCCCGTACAGGAGCCGTAGACAGAAACAAAGCACTTCGGCATGATGTTGCTGGTATCCTGCCGGCGTGTGGCTTTGGTTCCCTAAGAAGTCATTGAGCGTGTTATTTTTGTATGCCGATGCCCAACGTGTCGTGAGCATCCATCTACGTCGTCCTCGAGCATTCTCGGATCCCTCCCAGACAAGCACAACACACGGTAGCATGGCTTCTGCACGTTTTTCGGGGGCAGGAGGACAGCGTGTTTGTTGTTACGTCCACAACACGTCCAATGCATGCATCATCAGCATGCATACTTGGACGCGACCTTCGTGAGCTACCGGAATATCCGATTGACGATATGAAAGCCCGTTTTGCACCTCACACAGCTGTAAACGTCCCGAGCCGTTTGCCATCAAGTTCGCACACCTCCCAGACAAGCACAACACACGGTAGCATGGCCTCGGAATGTTTTTCGGGGGCAGAAGAACAGCGTGTGTTTGTTGTGACGTCCACAACACGTCCAATGCATGCATCATCAGTATGCATACTTGGACGCGACTTTCGTGAGCTACCGGAATATCCGACTGACGATATGAAAGCCCGTTTTGCACCTCACACAGCTGTAAACGTCCCGAGCCGTTTGCCATTAAGTTCGCACACGGGGCGATTCCGACAACGTACAACGCGATTTGCCACCGGACTGGGCGCGAACGCAAAATGGTGCGCAAGCGAAGCGTGTGCGTTGACCACAAAATCTCTTCACTCGCTTACTGGCGGTTCCAGGAGTATTTCAACTCGATGCACGCACGCCTCTACCTTAGAATACGTTCATGACAGCTGCACACAATATAGAGCAAATCGAACCCCTTATCTTCGTGCCAACAGCATACAGGAGACGAATCACCGCCAGCAAGGTCGCAATCTTACACACACCGTGACATGAAACCGCCGTGGTGAGATATGTGATGTAAGGCTAGTATCAACCCGCCAGCTGGGCTGTTGGATGGTGAAATTGAGGCAAGGATTGCGCCCCCACCCTAAAAACTAAGTGTTATAGTGTGCAATTAATCGTTCTTCTTCGGATTAGGGAGGTCGCCCATTGCTTCCGCTGCATTCGCAGCCATCTTGTGGATCCCCTCGGCTGCGGCGGCGCTGTCCTGCTCGCATATATGAGAACACGGTTGCAAGCAGCCGGTAAGAGGTCAAACGTTTCGAACTTACAATAATCTGCACCATCTCTCCTGAAACATGTACGCGCCGGTCATGTGTATCCAGCGTGACTGATAAAACGTGATACTCTCCACACAACACGGCAAGTTAGCTTCCCGCCCCCCCTCGGAGCGTAACCCCCACGGAGCTATCCTGCACGCCTGGATCATTTACAAAACGTTGACTGCATCCCGGTAAGCGATGTGTCAGCCTGCTGCACATGTTTGAAAACTCGTACGCATCCTGTACGGGTGTCCGACGATTTTGTTGATTGCCCGGTGTTCTGCCAGACCCACTTGTAGCGAGCGGTCAGCTGTAGCGCACGCACCTTTTGCATGCGGAACAGGTCGCCCCACTTGAGGTCTGGCTTGGTGTAGATCTCTCCCAGTTCCGGCCCCACCTTTTTTATGAAGGCCCGAAGATCCTTCTGAAGCTCTCGTCGCACCGCTGGTAGTTCGTTCTGGCTCGTTTGGGCCATGTGGAATGTTCAAGTCAAGGATGAACGAACGTTGGGATTGTGATACTGTTGGTCCGAGCAAATTTCATTGCGGGGGCGTCGGTTGACAGTATACATACGGCTGGGAAGCACTGCAACAAAAGCTAAGAGCAGTAGGCCGGCCAGACGCCCGGCCGTTACGGACTCGCTCGCGTCTTTCGCGCATCAAAACGCCGTAAGTGTCTTGCTTGTGGTACGCATACAAGTGGAAATTATCGTTAGTTATCAGAGGGTCCCAAAGGAAAACACCGCGCTAGCCGAGTAGGTCCTACCGTGGCAAACTTTGCGCCCATTCGCGACTGGGTGGTGCCTGTCTTTTGAATTTCTAGCGGTTCCAATGGTCTCTTGGAGTTGTAGCTGTGGCTCGCAGATGAATATACCAACACACACGCGCAACTGACTGTACACGAAATCCAAGAACCCAAGCGTGATCCTCACCATCAGCGTTCGAGTCGACGGCCGGAGCATGTTGAGAAGAGGTTTTATGTCTTTGAGGTCCACCATGCCAGAGGCGGTGCCGACCACGCCAGCGTAGCTGAACAGCGGGAAGCACAGCATCACCAGCACCTACAACACGAACCGGTTGAAATGGCAACGAAAACGGTTTCCCACTTTCCTGCCATGGTGGGCAACGGGCAGCAGTTTCTTCCGCCATCTCCTTTCATCTATGCATATTTATCAATATCATCGTCTAATCGTTGCCAACACGCGGCCACCCCGATAAAAGCAGTATTGCTGTACCAGCGCACATTTCACTTGCTCAAAGAGGTGGGCGGTTGGAAAATGCTCAGGAGGGCGGAAGTTGCGAACCCTACCGCTTGGGGTCTAAAGGCAAGAAACGGTCAGCGGGTGCCGAGCAAACGTTAGGCTTTCCCGCTTGAGCATTCATTCAACCTGGCTTTTATGTCAACGCGCGAGCCGTCAATTCCTCGACGTATGTCGCAGTCATTGTTGTCGTACAACAGATGTAGATGGTCACCTTGGTGGAGAATTCCCAGTCGGTCAATGCCATCATCAGCACGGCGTAAAACATCCACAGCAACGGGACCATGACGATGGAAATCATTATCTTCTTGCTGAGCATGACGTCTCGACCAGCGATCTTCACCACCGATCCCGCCAGGGCCTTCTTGCGCTCCTTGATTGCCGTTACCCTATGATATGTTGTGCGAAATCAGCCAAGCAAAGAGTTGGGCAGAGTACATTCTGAAACAAAAACATTTTGTGATAGGTGTACAACAGTCCTGCTGCTGTACAACTCTATATTCAAGTCGTCTAAAACAACATTACGAGTACATTCTAAAAACAGCAAGTCGTCACATGACACTGCGCCATGTTCTCTGTGAAGGCCACATTCTATATGCAACACATGACATAACGGAGAGCTTCTCGATAGTTTTGTCGTCGACCCAACAGAAAACCACAGGGAATGTGTTGAGAATGTATCCGCCTATACAGATGCTTTTGTGCTTCGCACCAACTGGCATCACTGATAGCTCGATGTAAGGCTTACACAAACTCAAAATAAGCCCAGTCTCAAGTCGGTTTCAATCCACTTGCTGAAAAGACTTGACCACATCCGTTTCGACTGAGGTTATATCTCGAACGGGTAGTCTTCCTGTCAGGTTATGTTACAGTGTAGTTTCTAAAAACGTTCGGCTGAGATATTCAAATCCTCCGTGAGTTTCTTCTTGGGTTGATGGGTCATATCGTTACACAGCCATACCCTCACCCTCGACAAACAGACCCATACTCCATCAAGGGCCGCGGGCAGCTAACTACAGCTTTGCGGAGATCGCATGGTCAACTACAAAGCAGTTCTCCATGTTGCGTCCCCATTTTGCCTGGGTTTCATGTATGTGTGGCAGTTCCCGATGGCAATCGCTCATGCAAACGCAGAAATGAGATTGGGCCTTCAGGTGAGTGCGCTGAATCGAGTCATGCAACCGTGTCATCGAGCGCCGACAAAGCTGAGCCGTTTCATTTTACAAATCAGAGCTTCAACCCGCCAATAAATCTCGGAGGTGGGTGTTGTATACTAAACCACCGGAGAGGGCGACGGATCACAAAACTAAAAAATGCAACAGCATGTGCTTTGTGCTACGGCTTACCTCGCCACGACTCCCACGGGCAAGTTGAGGATGAACGAGGGCACCGACGCCAGTAGCAGTACCACCAACATGTGGATCACCGTGTACGTGGCCTTAAGCGGGTTTGGCTTGTCCAGCGTGCGCACCTTGGCAAGGGAGTGTACAAGTTCGATAAAAATGTCGACAAGTTGGATAAAAACTGAAAGACCCGCGGTAGATGATAGGATCGATCACCCTGCCGATTCAAACACCATTACAAAAACAAGACAATTTTTTTTGCCTCAGTCTTTCGTTTCCCCCTCATCTGTGAGAACTTGCAATTTCGAGCATTGTCAACCCTTGCGGACTCTACGTTGCTGACACGTTAAGCAGCAGCTATTTTTGTTGTGCAAACGGCCAAGAGAGCTGACTGCTTCCGGGCCCGAACGATCTCAGCACTAAAGGCTGCTATTAATTGTGTTCCCGTATGGCTGTTCATTCTTGCACTGGGCCGCAGCATTAATATTCCAAGCAAGATATCATGTATCGCATGTGGGTTGTCAGGTCTTTCTTTCATCATACGTTAATTAATGATACACAGCGTTGGGCCTTGCGACTCCGCCCACATCGGCCAGTTGCTTACACCTCCACTCTCCTCTTGCTCTTCAAGGGGGATGTCTTGCCGAAAAAACACATCCGTCAATGTCAACAACACTGGAATCTAATCTATAGATGAAGGGTCACTCAAACGAGACCGTCGGGCAGATAGAAATAAACGACCGCTTTGTTTCAACATGTCTCTCACTGGGAACCACTCTCTAGTGCTCCCGGAAGTTAATCTAGTATTGATGAGAACGTTTAAGGACGTGTAGTTCGGGCAATACATTCCCTTGGAAAGGCAGAGGAGAAGGAAATTGTAAGCAGTTGTGACTAATGAGGGCGGGGTCGCAATGCCCAGCGCCGAAAAATTAAACATCTCGTGAAAGAGCCGATAACCCACACACCGACAGCAACAGCAGAAGCATCTGGAAAGCTGGCCCAAGCGTGTGACACGATCCTCTTCCCCTACAGTATCACGCCTGAGCCCCAACATGTAGCTCTGCTTTACAAAATTGCTCATTAATTAGCACTGCTACGCAAGCTCACTAGCGTCGCCGTGCTAAAAATGCCTACCTGGTAGTCCCTCATGCCCAGCTTTCCCAGCGATTGGCGGTAGGACTCCAGCCTCTCCTTCAGTTCCGTGGCTTCCCGTGGCATGCCCTCCTCCGAGTATTTCTAGCAGACAAGTGAAGCGGCACATCGATCACACCGGGCGATATTCACGTGTAGAGTGAGTGGTGTTTGCTGGCAATTATATCCGCGACTCGTTGCGTGGGACGTCGGAAGAAGGGGCCAGAAACGGGACAAATCATTGTCCGTCTCGATGCAACGAAAAAAAAACAGCCGGCTCTCAACAAAGTTGCTCAATCCAAGAGCTGTTCAAAACGGGTTCGCTGCCCACTCTCGCCTTTGGTTCACGCGAAAATCCGTGTGCGTGCCTTAAGCAGGCAATGTGGGGGATCCTTAGCAATGACTAACAAGTTGATGACTACGCCGGGCGAGATTCGTACCTGAGCAAGAATCTTGTAGCTCTCAGCAAAGCGGCGGTTCATGTCCTGCTTCTGCTCTGGTGGAGGCATGACGTCATCGGATTGCCACAATCTTCGAGCGGTATACACCAGCTGGAGAGAGTCGTAGTCTGGCGCCGTAATGATGCAGCCCTGGGCAAAGCGCGTGAATCAGACGCGCATGCGCGTTGCAGTAAGCTAAGATCGCAAGTGTGTGCGCTTGTCATGTACGGTGCCAAAAAAAGCAACACAAACTAGACCGGTTACGTCTGCGGCAGCTTCTAACCCTGTGGGAATTGTCAACTCCGCAACAGCTCGTTGTGCTCCAACCAAAAATAGGCACTCTCAATGGTATCACGCATTACCGTACTAGATATCGCCATCGTTGTGCGTGCTGGTTTGCCAAGACTTACCCTCATGGCCTCCTCGATCTGCATGAGAAACTGGGAGTAGGCCTCCTTCTTGTCGGTCCTGCAAAGATAAAGATAACGATAACAATCATTGCGGACAGTGTGAAAGTGTGTCGAGCGTTGAGTGGATCTATTGGCCATGTATGTCAGAGTGAACACCGTGGCGCACTGCACTGGCTACATGTCTGCATAGTTCGTGGGGTCCGCGGGGTTGCATTGTGCCACTCAATTCTTCGTCTTGCCAGTCCACGAAGAAAGACAGCAATCGATGCGAATGTTATCAAATGGTCGTGATGTTCTGATCAAAAGTGGAAGTCCCAACAAACCAAAAGGCTCGTGAAAAGTACGATGCAATTGACAACATAATGCCAAGGACCAATCTGTTCATACTTGTACAACTCGTGCAGCTCCTCGGATATGCGCACAGGCGGCCCAAACTCCACCACAGCCCTCGCCCTGAAGCGGTGGCCGCGGAAGTAGTTGAGCCCGATGGGAACGACAGGGACGTTCACTCCGTGCTTCTCCAGTGTACCGAACGCGATCACTGCCACCCCCGCCTGTGTGAGAGGCAAACACCGAATTAGGACCAAACCAGAGAGTGAAGGACGGCGGTTTTTCCATTCTTAAGATTACACGGCCATTTAGCCGTGTCCGATGTCTTAGGCGATACTTTTTTTGAAATCTTAAGCGTTTTTCGGGTTGAAACCCATATTTCTTTTTTTTTCTTGCGCACTACCCTGCATGCACTAGCGGCTTACAAAAAAGTAGTCAGGCCAAAAAAGGCCGTATTTTGCCCCTTTCCATGAGGGTGGGGGTGGGGGCACGAAACGAAACATACCAAAAAAAGACAAGAATTATCCCGAACCCTAAACCCAAGGTTACCTCTACTGAACGATCCATTCCGCGTCCTCCCATATAAAAACCAACATAGTAGTGAACCCACACTAAATTCAAGATATTTTCGAGGCCCACACTAAATTCAAGATATTTTCGAGGCCCACACTAAAACCAAGACACATGGGGGCCCCACACTAAAATCAAGTTACTTGCGGGGCAAAAGCCGACAGGCGTCGGGTCCTAACCCTACCCCCCCCTTGTACTCAACGACCCATGTTGCGTCCGCCCAATGTTTTCTGGGGTAATCACTACCAACGCCGTACCGCTCGGCGAGGGGGCCTAGAAAGCCCTTGGGTACCCTTTCTTTGCCCGGCGGAATCGCCAACGCTATCTCCACCGCCATGGCGTACCGACGACCCAACGATACTTCCGCACCCCGCTTACGACGTGGGGGTGTCTGGGCGTCGTCCCCCATGATAGCTACGTCGTTGTGGTGGTAGTGGGTGCTCACACAGCACAAAGCTGCAAATATTCTTTAAAATATTCTCAAAATGTTTTCAAAATATTCCCAAAATATTCGCAAAATAGTCCCGTATTTGACACACTTATTCTCGGTAATTGTGAGTCGGATTTTTTTTTTTTGTAAGTTATGTGCGTAACAAGCGCTTTCCAACAAACCTAACTAGAGCTTCAGGAACACCTTGGCTGGTGAGGTATGTAAATTCCCCCATAACGGACTTTACTTATGTGACAGAGGAAGTATACCGTTCCTGCAGCAAGTGCCCCGCAACCTTGAGGTGTGCTGCCAGACCCCTAATGCAACGTCTTGTAAGACTTGCTAGTACTGTACAGCGAAGAGCATCCACCTTGAGAGGGAGCAGGTCCGTCCTGTCGTGCGATCCGCCCTCAGGAAATATCTGCGCAAATGGAAAAAAGGAAAATGAGGAGCAGGGCCGACCCTTAGCCTAGCCACGCAAAGTTGACGCAATCAAAGTGCTGGCTTCACCGAGAGTTGGTGCCTTTTCAGTTTCTGGGTATGCACTGTTCGAGCGCGAAGACATGCACGCGTTGATCACACTGATGTACATTTCCGGGTCTCCATCATCGTTAATCATGTGTGTACCCCACCTTCCGAGTTTCCGTATGCCGTGTGACGATCCAGGCATACATTTAATTTGGCTCTTCGATGGTTGTGGCTTTGATGTTGCCATATAGCAATAGTGGTGACTCCATAAACGGAGTTCAACAATTGCAGTAGAGACAGCGACTCTCGAGTTCAAACACCAAACACAATACGCGAAAGACCAAAGACAGCGTACTCACTCCGAGGCATTTGCCGTGTGCCAACGCTGTGTGTACCCTGCCGAACACCTTGCCCTGATCGACGTACTTGAGGACATCGAACGCACTCGGTCCCATCTGCCAACGTGAAACGGAGTCGGTACGAGGACGGACACAGCCTCGAAACCGTTTGACAGCGACATGAAAAGTGTTTTCATGCCCGAGCAAACGTTCACGACAATGGTGCATGCGCGCGAGAATTGATGACAGAAGATAAATTGTACGATCATGTCACTTTTTGTCTCCCGGCTGCGTCTAGCCGCCAATGCATACGTGCATAATACGAGAGTCTCGCAAATGCATTGATTGTTGGACTCGTTCACGCCGTACCATGACGTCATCGGGGGACTATCATGCCAGGTGCGGGGGCTGAAGCGCAGCGTTTTGCTGGATACTCCATGATGCCTCGGATAACTTCGCCACGGTGAGAGTCCTCAATAGCAAGGCAAACAGATCCTCGGGCAACGCGAGAGTACTCACCCCAATGTAGTCTTGTGGCACAGCCTCCCCGAGCTTTATCGACGTGTCACTCACAACGGCCTCCACCTGAGGAGAATTTTCATTCGAACGCGAGCGAGGTGACTACAAGACATGTGGAAACAGCAACCTCTCGTACGGAAGCGCACAAAGAGTGGAGGTGATCGCCGGTTTGCCATCCCTTTCGGACGCCAAGACTCACGATTTTGCCTGTGCGCGACATCGGACAATCGGACAGTAGCGTTGTCATGCTGTCATGCTTGCTTCACAACCGAGACTGCGTTCCCAAGTGGGCGCACGGCCTGACCCTACCTTGAACTGCTCCGACTTCCCACGAAAGCGGAGCTTGTCCCTGTCCTTGAAAAGCTCCGTGAACTTGGTGTTAATCCCAGTGATCATGTCACCGTTGGCGACGATGGTCTCAGTAGCAGGACGCTTGATGGCCGAGTCCTACGATTAGAATGCGGGACGCGACATGACATGACATGACATGCTGTTGGCATAGCAACCAAGTGCAGAAAGCACACTAGCACGGCATCGCCGGGGAGTGTTTGGAGGCAGGCAGGCGTTCGTCGAACTTTCTTCCAGACGGACGTACTGCAGACAAACGTGGCGTAGCGCGAAAACGAACCACCCTTATCCGCCCCAAGACCAAGCAAATCAACGCCGATCAAATCAACGCCGATCCCGGCATACAAGACGACGGGTACACGCAAAAATGGGAAGAATTCGTATTCTACCAGATATGAAGAGCAAGTCTTATGTACCTGGGGGCGAACGACGGGGATGCACGACATGGCCCGTGCGAAGAACCCGGGTACCTTGCGGTCCCAACTCTTTTTGGCGATCAACCAGCCGACTTTGTGGCCACACGCCGTGATGACCTAATGAACAGAAACGAAACACGCAGCTGAAGCGTGAGGTTTGGTTGCCCCATCGCTTGCACATCACACAACAAGCGCGGGTTTGCCACGCTGGGCTTGCCCTAAAATCTCTTCTGCCGCTGTGTGGGCACGGTGTGGGGGTATGTACCAAAATGATTCATGATCTTAACATCCTACGTTCACAAGACAGCAGTATCCGAGCAATGCCAACTTCGCCGTCAAAATCACGCACTTTTTACTTCATCCAAAGGACACGGTATTGACCACATTTCGCGGTTCCCGAGACAAAATCAATAGCAAGAGCTCGAGCTGACCTGTAGCGCATCAACGAACTGGTTGGCGTGGTTACCGGTGAAAATGATGGGGCCTTCGGCCGGCACGTTGCTCTGTCCGATAATATCCACCTGGTACATGTTCAAAAACATGGTTGGGAAATAGTATCAATTTGACATCTTCCACGACCCGGCGCCGAAAGACTAGACAAAAACATAATCCAATACCTACTTTTAACTCAAGAAGTATGCATACAACCTTTAACGTTCGTCATCGCCGTGCCAAATATTGATACATTTTGGACGGTGGCGCACAACGATGTTCAACGTGCATTTGCTACTTCAGAACAACTGTGGCTCCCGAGCGATAGCCTACCCCGACCGCCTTGTGGAAGGTACAGCAGTACCACATGGACCACGGGCCCTCATCAGTCCTGGCGAGAACAAGCAAGCTGATGCTGCCGCGCCCGCCTCCAACACATGGCCTACCCATGTTTCTCGTATTTGTCTTCCTTTTCTTGAACCGTGGCGCCGTGGACGTTGCTGCTATCCCCCAAGTTTGTGTGAAGCCTATGTACTACCGCTGAAGTGATGTAGTGATACATTATGCACCAGGGTTTTACATCTTTGACAAGAATTACCGTATATGACATGAGATAACACACCCCCTAGACCGATTTTCAAAGCTCGATTACTCCACCAACAAGAGGATGCATAAACGAAATGATACATTTTCGAAAAGCAGTCGACGAGACGGTTTTAACGCCGCCGTTTTCGGCGCTGTGACTGTCCCTGCAGTTGAGAAATCGAGCTCCGAAAATCGGTCAAGGGGGTATGTTATCTTGTGTCATAGACGGTATACGTAGTCTAAGAAGGAATGCAGCGATGACATCAGCGATCTCTTGCATTTGCGACTTGAGAACGATCACCGAAGACCTGCAGCATGCACATTCACATCATGTACCTGGTGCGCATTCGCTCAGTTCACACACCTTGTTGAAAAAGATGCTGATGATTGAGCTGAAGAAGATTCGGACCGAAAAGTACATGATGTCAGCGAACTGCGTCGCGATGAGCGACACCAGCATGATCGTAAAGGGCACCGCAAACAACCTCTGGTCCATTCGCAGCGACCAAGCCATGATCTTGATGGGACTGGGCACGGACACAACAGAGGCGTATCAAGTAAACAGGATGAGGAGCATACCCAAGGCTGCTGCACTTGAAGGCCGGCTGGAAGCGTTACACAGCAGTAAATAGTGGTACTTGAGTAAACTGCAACAACGGGGCGTCAAGACGTTGCAATCCCTTCAGGGCTGGTAAAGAGCCAGCCTGAAGCGTATGCTATTTTCATTTTCGAGATTCAATGTGGCATGGCAGGCTGCATACATACGTACCTGTAGCCCTGGAGGGCATGAAGCGCGCGTGTTCAAAATCGTACTGCACCAGAAAAATAGAACATCAACAGCCGATGTCAAACGATCCGACAAAGCGATAAGCGCGTTATTGTAGTGAGGCTGAGCTGCAAGTGCCTTCGTCGAGATAAATGAACACCCCTGAAATCTCCGTACGTTGCTCGCTCACTTGAGGGTGTCGATCGCCAACATGATTCCACATATCATCCAACCTGCTTGCGCCTGAGTTTGTGATATCTGAGCCATAAAGGCGGGAGCATAGAGCTTGACCATGGTGCTGGATGCATGCACGAGCCAGCAGCGCGCGCGTGTAGCCCTGCTCTCTGGGCTTGATTGCGCACGCAGAAACGCGGTGTTGGGGGGCACGCGATTATGGGATCGAACGAACGGGGGCGGGGATCTACTGCTTGGATGTCAGACGTGAGTGTATCCGACAGCCGAAATGGAAACCAAACGCGAAAATCTTCGCAACTCTGCTCTCCGGATCCGATCCGCCTGGTTGTATCTCTCTCGTCCACGTTCACACATCCCAGTGGAGAAAACGCAGGATGGCATCGAGACAGGGCGATGGAACTCTTCATTTAGAGACTTCAGCGTTGCACCTAGAGCTGAGCGCAGCTCTCAAGGCGAGTGCGTTTCAGAACCTGGTGCCGCGTATCTTTGCACACTGCCATCCTTTCGCCCCTTCCAAACACATGTAAGGTGTCTTGTCTCTGTCTGTGGCATTCCACATGCAAAACAAGTCGGGTGAATATTAACTGCTTTGCCTACCTCCAGTGCGCGCCACTACTCAATGTTCCGTGTGACTACCCCACTGTAAGCAAAATGTTGTTCGTGTTCTACAGCAGTGCTGCTGACGATTTTATCCGAGTACTGGTGTGCATCCGGCAGTACATGGTTGTCGACGAATTCCTGTACATGCAATTACACATGGTAGTGTAGAACGTGTGTACTACAAAAATGAGCGGAAGATAGCCATTACGGTAGATCGTGGTTACATTCTTGCTCTTTGTAGTACTTTTTTGGGTCAATTATCGTCCGTTCATCGTGTATTATGTTTTTTAGGAGGATGTGAGCCGGAAGAAGACGGACGAGATGAAAAAACGAGCCATTCATACGGCAGCAAGCTACGACGAATTCAGGCACATGGTCTCGTGCGCTCAGCTAAACCCTGTCACGTAAGACCTACTTGTGCTGTCGGACCCTGGACCGGCAAGGGCACGCCAACCAATCTGTCAGCGACTTTTGCGCATGGAAGGAAACGCGATAAGACTACATTTACTGCAGGGTGTGTGAGTAAACTTGGTACTGCTGCAGTTTGCCGCTGCAGTTTCCTGCTATAGACTACATTATTACCACTCACCCACATCCGGTATGGGGAGATGATAGCCCACGAGGCTTTCTGCGACGAAGCCACTCGATGGTTCCAGAGAAAGACGAAGCGAGCCCCTAGCGCGTATTGTGTATGGGAACAGGGGCCTGTGTGGTTTGTGGGCACAACTACGTATATACTTAGTATCTCATCAACCTTTCGTTGCCACCTCGTTGTTTGCGGCAGGCGCAAAGAGATGGAAATGCTCTCGGACCCCAAAAGGGGTTGGCAAGGGCGAGTTGGTGGTGTCGCCCCCACCACGAACGTTTCAGGGAGGATTGGCCGACAGAAAGCGCCCAGAAGAACACAACGCTCTGTCGACACTGCACTCAGGGGCGGGGCGAAGGCAGGCCCTTTGCGCGCCCCGAAAGACCATGCGCAGTTCCAGCGGGATTGGCGAAGGCGGTGCCGCACCAACGGCGAACGGCGCGACTACCTTCGCCTAGTTGGCCCCAAGAACGCATCAGCATTGTTTCGCGTTGAGATGGAACCGGACGTTCTGGGACAAGTGATATCGGTGGTATGTGAAGAGTTCCCATTTCAGCCGCAACGGATTGACGCTGCCACGCCGGCAACGCAAGAGAACGAGGAACGGTCTGGTGCTCCAACAAGAGGAGACGCGGCTGGCAGTACTGCCATAACTGCAAACGGGAATGCCTCCGCAGATGAAGCTGGTGCAAGGTTGTGCTTGGAGTGGCTTCGGGCACTATCTAGGACGGGCCGGTTTGCGGTGAACATCCTGTTCTTGGCGGACAATGAAAAACAAGCGTTGGCGCGAGCGTTCGATCTGACAACTGCCGTTTTTGGTGATGAGGAAATTAGCAGCCTGCGGAAGGCTTACGCAGTGTAGACATATCGTTCGTCGTCGATAAAACTACGAATGTCTCACGAAGAATTAATTTTGATGTGTCGTGCAATGAAGCTTGCTCAAGGATTGTGGCACTGCACTCGGCTGAGAGTTCCGTTCCACGCCAAATCTTGGCGGCCGCCAGTTTTCACCGGCAAGTCTACGAGTTTACTCCCTCTCTTCGAGAAAATGAACGTACAGTACATCTGATTGCTTCGTTCCGGTATCTGGACTGCCGACCTCCATGGCGATAACATCCTCCAGTTCTCCTTGAGTAGATTAAAAAAAAAAAACACCCACTGGCACAGCGTGCTTATTACCTCCCCCCAGGGAATTTCCTCCCCGGAGTATTCATTTCTTCCTTCGAAGACCACCCCCCCATCCTGAATAACCTCCCTCGGCCAGCTAAAAGGAGAGTGCAAGTGGTCGGCTTTCTCTCTCCAATGACTCCGGGCCGCAACTAGAAATAGACCAAACTGCGCGCGCAACAAGCAAATACCCCTCCCATAACACTCCGTCCTATTGCTCCACTGTTAGTCAAGGTTGAGCTGAACTCCTACAACGCAACATGTATGCCACTACTGTATCATCACATCACGTTCGTCGCCCGACGTACTCTACTGTTCGCGCTTGCCACGCCCGACTCAAGACCAATTTTTCGATCCCGCTAGTAGGGCCGGTTGTCTTCGCGAACACCAATGCGGCGTCCATCAAGGTCTGTGCCGTCGAGCTGGTTGATGGCATCAGCAGCATCTTGTTCCGATCCGAAGCGCACGGTTGCATATCCTTTCGAGCGGCCTTGTGCGTCCTCGGGGATCTCCACGAATTGCACCCTTCCACACTGCTTGAAGTGGTCCTTGAGGCTCTGCCACCCCGTCTCCCAGCTCACGTTTGAAACATGAACCTGACGTCGCTCTACCCCTTCATGCAGCTGACCCATTCGTTTGCTCCCGGTGGGTCCCTGCCGAGCACACACAAAGAGAGGCATAGAGGTCATCCGTAGGTTTGCACGAAAGTGTGGTCGGCAAACACAAGAGATATCTCCCTCCCTTGCGAACCTTTCTCAAATCATTTGAGGCCAGCAAAGACGCCCGACCACTACTCCTGTACCGTGGAAACAAAAATTAACCCGCCCCAGGTCCCACCTCTTCACGGTCCTCCCTCACGAAAATCAGACGCCCCAAGAGTTCTGTGTCGTGTAGGTCCCGAATGGCGTTGTGCGCTTCTTGAGGCGTTTCGTACTCCACCACGGCACATCCCTTGGACCTGCCGCCAGGCTCTTGGAACAAATCGACGAACTTTACGTTGCCGGCCGCTCTCATGTGATCCTTCAGGTCTTGCCATTGGCATTCCCAGCTCAAGTTGCCAACATAAACCTGAATCATGGAATCGTGCGGTCGCCCACAACAAAAACAACAGGAATAAGTTACGATAACAGGTATTGACACAGACTACTTGGGGAGATCTCGTACAGAGTTCGGTCCACAGACCTACTGATTCGAAGACCGAACGACTTAGTTCGAGAGTCGAACAATACACAGAGTGGCTACAGGTGGGGTAGATCGCTTCAGCCCACAATGTTTGAGTGCGCTGTGTACCTTGGCACCAGCAGCCCCGCCCACTCCGCGTCCGTGGTTTCCAGCATCTCCTCGTTCTTCCCTAACTTGGATTGGCCGCCCCAAAAGCTCAGTTTCGCTGAGCTGGCTGATAGCAGTCCTTGCCTGCATGTAGATGAGCATCGAAAGAGTACACAACGTCAATGACGTTGCCATGATCTTCCCTTCGCGCGGTCCCACAGCAGTGCGTGAGCACTTGGAGCCGGTGCCCGAACCAAGAGCATTCGAGCCGTTTATCTCATGGAAACATTACGGCATTTGGAGGGCACAACCCCCGACAATCTTCTGCCGTCAACAACTTTACCCTGACACAGCAGACCTTACTCGTCTCAACAGCTTTACCTCGTAGGGCTTGGAGAACTCCACGATTCCGAGTCCTTTACTGCGACCGTCGGGGCCGACAAAAACATCGGCCCTAATCACCGAGCCGGCGTTTTTCATGTGGTCTTTGAGATCTTGCCACTGGACGTCGTATGCCAGGTTGCTCACGAACACCTATAGGTCCAGGCGCCACATCAAGGGATGACAGACAAAGAATTTGGATGTTGACTTGATTTTGCAAACAAACGCAAGAGCACCAGAAAATGCACAACAGACTCACATGACCAGTCGGAAGGCATCGCGAAAAACAGAAATTGTTGATTCTCGCACAGGGCGGCAGCAGAGGCTGCTCAAAACATACAGTTCACGCGTCTACCTTCACACGCCTCCCTTGAAATCTAACCCTTTGGGGAGCCACAACGGCAGGCGCTCAACTAAGGTCGGTGTTGCGAATTAGCTGTTGCGTTCAACTGTCATCAGTAGAGGACACCATGAAGAGGCGTCGTGTGTGCTGGCGCGCTCAAATCTGCTTCGGTGGCGGTGATATCGAGGGTCGTAGTAAATAGTGGCCTACATATACAATCTTTGCAGATTAGACCGACACCCAGTCTCTTTGCTGCTTGTGCTCGCCGCCACTGACCCCAATCTCCTAAACTGGGGTAGGCTGATTGCCACTAGCTACTGCTGACAACCCTCCGTTCACGTTGACAGGTTTACAGACCGTGGCGGCAAGCACGGCTGTGACAAATGTTGGATTCCCGCTTGGTTCCGGCGCAGATATCCGGCTGTTTTCAGAGGCTGCTATGCATACGACCTTCGATATTTCAGCTCCAGTAGCAAACCTGAACGTGCCAGCACGTACGACGTCTCATGGTGTATTCTACTGATGACAGTAGAACGCAGCAGCAAACCCCGGCGGGAAGGTTTTCTTTCTTTGAATTGGATTCGAGTTTCAGAAAATAGCCAGCGTCAAAATCACTTGTTCTTCCACCCCTTGACGCGATGGGTGCTTGGGGTTAGGTGCTAAGTTGAGTACGTCGACAGTCACAAACTACGCGGCCAAAACTACACAGCAAAATTGATCGTGTCGTCCTGGAATCTCTTTGTGAAATCTAACTTGACACCTTGCAGTTGGCATTGCCCCCGCCATTGAAGCCCCCGCCCCCGCCCCCGCCCCCGCCACCGAATCCGCCGCCACCACCAAAGCCTTGCTCCTCACGGTCTTCCCTCAGGTAGATCTGCAAATCGCGGACATCCACGATGTGATGTTGTGAGCATGAGCTGGGAGAGAACTGTACCAGTGTTTACTGGTCCTACACGAAGCCTACGAATCTGCGCCAAGCTCTCAACATACTCATCAGACCAAACAACTCTCACCGGGCGCCCCATCAGGTCGGTGTCCTGAAGCCTGTCGATTGCATCGCTGGCAGCGGCAGCAGTAGTGAATGTCACCAACCTGAATACAGTATTTGCCGAACATGCGGTATCAAGGGCAACCGTTGCTAGTGCGCTTCACACATACCGGTCGACCCACATGAGGCAATGGAACAAGAAAAAAACGAACAACACCAAAGCTACGAGAAACAACTCAACGATCCCTTACCCGCGCCGGCGTATGAGGACTCAATGGCGTGACTCCCGTCATTTCACGGTTTCGTTTACTTCGCTGCCACGTTCCCCTTTTCAGATCGAGGGGCATACATCCAGGTGCTGGTTCATAAAGTGCGACGGGTCCATTCACCGGCGGCGCCTTCCGTGTCCCGCCTCTCTCTGCCTGTAATCGCCATCACACCAACCCCAAACCCATCCTGTCACCATACCCCGTTCGACCATCTTCCTTCCTTCCACCTCAAACATCAAATCAACAACCCGCATTGGCCAACCACCACCTTCACCACCCCCTTCCCTATGGAAACATCCGGGAAGTAGCACCCACCCGTAGCCCTTTTGAACAGCAAACAGATGGACGAGTGAAGAGCATGAGAAGCGAAGGAGCGCGCC
>CACKRE030000460.1:119838-156856 GCA_902602495.3 Ectocarpus sp. CCAP 1310/34 | reverse complement strand
ATCGGCCGCGTGCCCCGTCTCGTGCGCGGACGGGGTCGGCGTACAGCCCGTCGAAAGGTTCGTCCTCGAAGNTCACCAAACCAATCTTCCAGCGGAACACCAACACCCGAACATACCAGCATGTCGGTCTCGCTCTCGCTGCTGTCGCCACGGCTGGTGCGGTCATGTTCTTCTTGCGGGCTGCAGATCTTCTCGGCATCATGATCACTGCTGTCCGCACCAACATCTCCCACCTCAACATCCATCTCCACCGCACCTTCAGTCTCCATAATTTGAGGCGAATCATGCTGCCCTTCCTGCTGCTGAGCTGGGGGATTCAGCCATGCTGCCAAGCTCCCCGCCATCCCGGCGTCCTCCTTGCTCCACCGCGCTCGCATGTGGCGATGCTGCGTCGACCGGTAGAGAGGTTGCACCGCGTTTTTTCGCGCAGGCGGCGCGACTTCGGGCGCAACCGCCATTGCTGTGCGAGCTGCTGCAGACACCGCAGCGCTCGCTGCAGAGCGAACCGCAGAACCGAACGGCAGTTTCGCCTGCCCGCGACCTGGCTCGCCACCCGCATCCTCATCGCGCCAGTCGTCGTCGTGGTCGTTGGTGTGCATGGGAGAAATATTGGCGCCTTCATGGTCGGAAGAGGTAGGAGAGTCGTTGCCTACAGCAGGTCCGAAGGGGGCGAAGGGGCCTTCCGAATCGTGCCGTCGGCGTTCCTTGGCAGCTTGCGCTTACCCTTTGGGCGACCCATGTGCCCGGAGCGCGTGTGCGTCTTTCGTTGCGTGCGTTAAGGGTGTGTGTGTGTGTGTCCTCTGGTGTGTGTGTGGCGGGAAAAAATTCCCCGAGGGCGTGTGAAACCACCCGAAATATCTCCGAAACCCGAGTTATTTTTTTGACATCGGAAAAAAATCATAAATTATCGGTGGGAAATCACGAGCGGAATCGATTGCAGCACTTTATTTTTGAATCGTACGGTTGGATTGTCCCCAAGAAACTAAGCAAAATACCCGCCAATATCCGTTTTTTTGCCCATAACTCCGTTATTTTTTGTCAAATTGGAAATCGGAATAAAATCATCGGTGACAAATCACGAGAGCTGTCCAAATCCGGTCTCAGATTGTGTGTCTGCAAAAAACACCGCCCTCCAGAAAGTAAGCAAGATTTCTTGAATATCTGAACATATCGAGCGAAGGACGAAAAAATATACTCCGTACGAAGATGCGCCTTGAAACGTCGATTTACGCGGTATTTTCAGATTTCGGGATAAGAACCCCACCCCGAGAAAAGTGCACCTTTGTGCAGGGGAAAATATTGTGATTTTTCCGGAAACGGACCATAGATACATGCAAAGTTCCATGTGAGATGTCCAACTTCGTGTAGGTGTTGCTCGACTTCTGTCACCTTTTCGATGCTCACGCAAGTATTGTACGCTCACGGCGGTATACGGGAGAGTGTGACACTTCTTGTCTACATGCGTTTGGAGTTGAACGTGTGACGAGTGCGCGTTGTCAGACATGGGACACGATACCGTCCAACCCGTTTTTTGGCGGCGATGAGACAAGCAAAGGGGTTTGACACGTTATCAGCGAGAAGCTTCTCTCAGGTTCAACAATGTTACCGATGGAAAGCTCAAATGGCCAATGTCGTGGCATTCTTCTCGTCCTGCTAACCGAAGTGACTTGGGAACAAGCGTACGTGATCTAGAAAACGTAAGGCTGCACGGGCCGAGGGGTAATACGCCAGCGCTTGGGCTATCTAATGTACACCAAGCTTGGGGTGTGCATGTGGGTTAGGGATGCAGTGAAAGAGAGGGTAGGGCCTACGTGCAGTGACCTGTGATGTACCTGCTGCTTTCGTTTGGCGTCTACCTCCTACGAGTTGGTTAGTACGCACGACAAGCTCTTCAGGTGCAACAGAGGCGGTGGCAGCCTCAAGCAACAGGCAGCTCTGTGTGGCATCCATCTCGCCCTGCTGACCGAACAGACATGTTCCCTGTCATCTCGGACGGTCCATATTGGTCGAGAATTGGTGAGGCTCAGAGCAAAGGACAGCACACATCCCGCGGCTTTGTCAGCCGTCAAAATCGCCGTATCTTCACGCAAGGGGACGACATGGACATGGTGAATGGCCAGGTCAGAACCAGAAGAAAAGTCAAGTCAAGCTTTCATATTAATGGAGCCCCAGCAAATGCCAAAAACACCCCTAAAAGATCATTTCGTGCGGGCGGTCCCCCTTCTTGAGAGAGAACTTCGCGTTGAGGTATGCCTTCAGCATCGGGTTCGTCATGGCCGCCAATACACCAGCGTCGACGGTCTTCTGGTCAGCCTTCCGCTTGTCGGAAACCGTGGAGCTCTGTCGACGTGGGCAAACAAATAAGGGACACACGACAAAGGACACACAGAGAGAAGCGGTCAAAGCCTCGCAAAAAACGCCCTCTCTCCGTAGAGCACCGTCACGTCGGTGGTACCGGAGAGAGGGCGCGTCGCCACCCGGGTACACAGCGACAGCATCTGCGGCGACAAAACACGCAGGTGAAGACTTTCGTAGCCAAAAGCAACCACCCGCCCGGAGTGCGCGAACGCAATGGCCACAACCTCACCCATCATGTTTTAATTTAAACAAGAGATACACTCCCTTAAGTACCACATTTGACGGCAAAAAATGCCTTGTTCTTGCCGTCAACGAAGTGCAGAGCATTCCATTATGCAAGTACCAAGCGATTGAACGTCTTGACCTTGCCCTCCCTGCACTAAACATTGAACTTTTAGGGTGAGAATTCCTAAGATCACCCAACGTCCGTGAAGGTCACCTACTTGAATGACGTCCACGTACGATAGGTGGCCCGATATAGTGGCATGTAGCGGCTAAAGGACATTATGCCACTGGTCAGGGCAGTGCCACTGAACGGCATAGCGGGAATATGCCGCCATTGACAGTGCATACTGAATATGCTTTGATGGGCACGCCACCGACCGCTGTGTATTTGCCTAGCAGCACTATCGAAATGACAACGCAGATCCTGCACATCCCCGGTGAAATGTTACTTGCTCGTCCAGGTGACAACGAGGTCTTCTGGGGCGTACAACCTACCGTTGTCTGCAGGTGGACTGCAAAACAATGTCCAAACGCACAGGATCAATTTTAGTTATTTTCTCGTAGGATGGAATTATGAAAAAGCTGTAAAAGCGAGACCAACTGGAGCGGCCGTATTGTAAACGTCGAGCACTCCCCGCCCCGTAGCACCAATCCCAACTGTGTAAACGCTCCGACGACCAATTGCCGAGTCGGTCCAGCGGCATGTGCTGCCAAGAGTGTAATCTTTGCCTTGCGGAGGAAATTCCTGGCCTCGACGATTGCACACGACTCTTCGTGTTGTTCTGCGGCACCAACAAGCATAGAAAATCTTCGGAATTGCCACTATTTGGGAGGATGAGATGCCCAAGATGCAAGCCACTTGATCGGGTTGAGATTGTGACAAAAGAGGTGTTGATGCCACAATATCGGGCCACCTACTGCAGCCGAAAGACATTGTATTTCGGGAGCCTGGGCGGACAACTGCTTCGTTTTTTTTTTGTGCCTGACGAGGCTCAACCTTGTGTCTATCGTACCATGAGGGTCGCCGCAGCACGCCAACTCGGCAGGCACGGCCCTATGTTACCTTGGCTCCCTGCTCGAAGAACTGGTCCTCGTCAGTCTTGGTCGCCACTTCCTCACGCGTGAAGTACGAGTCGTCCGCGGCGGGGATAGTGACCTTCGACACGTCCACCGACATGGATGTAGCAATCACGTACGCCTGGTTGACGCGCCTCATCGGCACACCGTTCACGGAGTACGGGCCTGCCATGCAGCAGAAATGGTTGTAGCGGGTAAGATACAAGTCAAACTTCTCGCACACACCCGTCAACAGTACGGGACACGGTCATTCTGATCTGTGAATGGGATTTGACCTGCAAAGACGCTTCGAAGGCAAGAATACATCATCCTTGATGTCCTAAATGATGGACGATTTTTATATGTTGTTGCATTCCCAAGTAAAATGCGTGGTTGTGCCGCCTTTTCCGGGCTGAACAACTTGCTGTGTAGCAGCAGCTACGGCCTAACATAAGATATTTCATCAGAAAATACGGGTTTAACAGAGGTGAACTGGCTTGGCACGGCCAACATCGATTCAACAGAAAAAACAACATTAAAGAGGTCTAACGCGTGATTTAGTTCCCAACATTTCACCAAAAGCGTACAACTGGTCCATATTGCCCGCAAACCAACAGATAAACCAGTGTGTTGAGCTAGCCCAAGGGGCGGACGCTATCTGCGTTGTGTGACGTGAACGATACACTCTCCAATCAACTCTTACGGCACAAACTGCTGTTGTTGCACGGCTGGGTCCATGTTTCACGGCCTTTCGTTTTGGCTCTGTGCAACATGGGTACTGCATACATTATGTTACAAGGTCTCCCTTAGGGACGTGGGTGTCTACAATCCCTCAGGTGAAGCAGTACCACATGCGGATTGCCCGAATGATGGCAGATTTTCGATGAAGCCAATTTGAAGCCGAAACAACACCACAAATGGGACATGTTCAACACTGCGGCTGGATGGATGCTCTCAGACTTGTCTACACTTGGCCCGCTGCGCGTAGGTACTGCTGTTGGACAGTGCGATGACACGAAGAGTCACAGCCAAGAATCATCGAATGAATGAAAGTGAAGAAGCAAGAGGCAAATATTTTTTTACCGTATTTGACGGGTTTAATAGGTTTCAGCGTTGGTTCGTCAGGCTTTGCCAGCGCGAAACGCATCGTCGGAGTTTTGGGACAGTTTTCGCAACTTTGACCGTCAACCACACGCGCCACAGAGGCGAGCTCCGGGCACGGGCATTTATGTACCGACGAGCCTCCTGGGTGTCTCTGAGAAAGAACTGCGAGAAAAGACTCGCTGCCGCGAGAAAAGAAATGCCGACGAATGAAAGGTAGCCAAAACCGTTCAAGTGAAGTGCCGATTCAACAGAGGAAAATTAGCTTGTCACGACCCAGTGCTAAACCGTAGCCGCTGCTGCTGTACTTCGTTACATTGGCTATTGTAAGCTGCTTGGTATTCTTGAGTGCCGACTGCCGTATGTACACCGAGGGAGCAACTTTTACTCGGACGCATCCGGATTCCTCCCTCCCCCCCACCTAAAAAGTACCAAGTACGTCTTGTGCGAGGTCTACGCCTTGTTCCGTGGGGGTGACTCTCGACATTGTGCATGCCTGTAGGCATTCTGCTCAACAGTCAGTGGTGGTATCAGTATAAAAAATCCAAGACCTAAACCCAACACTACAACACGGTAGCCCTCAGTTCTCATAAGCATTTTGCACTCATCGGCTTATCAACTGCCACACTCCTCGAGCTGCGCCATGATTCCAGGCACCCCCACATTGAGGCATGCGGGTCCCAAAGCCCAGCCGTCGATGCTGGCCAAGCCTAGCGCAAGGTTAGTTTACGTCATTGGGCTCGCACAAGTGTCTTTCCTGCGCAAATACCTGCATGTTGTACGCAGAATGTTCCCCCCTAGCTCCGAGCCAAATACTTACCTGTGACCAGCAGAGTTCCCGAAGGGAGCTGCTTGAGGAACACCACACGCTTGCCGCGGAAGCGCCCCGACAAGAGGATCAGGATCGTGCCAGGAGTTATGGTGCTCCGAAGCTTGGTCGGGTTGTGCTTCTGAGGAGCAGCCTTGGGCTTCACATCG
Organism: Ectocarpus sp. CCAP 1310/34; assembly: GCA_902602495.3. NCBI lineage: Eukaryota > Phaeophyceae > Ectocarpales > Ectocarpaceae > Ectocarpus > Ectocarpus sp. CCAP 1310/34. The sequence goes on along the minus strand of CACKRE030000460.1, from coordinate 151,138 downwards.
TCACCCGAGTACCACTTGGGGGCTTTCGCCTGGGGCTGCGCAAGGAGAACATACCACGGTCAGTTCGGTGCAAGGCAACTTCGGGAGCTACCCTGGTGGTCAACCTGGTGGTCAAAATGTCAAAGGGTAAAACAGGCAGCATCTTTTGACTCGTCTGCCTGTTGGCGGCGGAACTTGTCATCGAGTGGCCAGGATATCGTCGACCGACGCCGCCACGCCCATGGCCCTCTCTGACTATTGACAATCACACATCTAACCCACAAAGGTGATTCACATGCTGATATACATGCTTTGCAATTTCTAGCTCACCGCCACAGCCTTGGTCATGATGCTGAGGCTCCTGGCCTGGGTCTTGAGGATTGTGTGGCAGCCGCGGGCAAGCGGCATCAGAGGCTCTTCACATAGGAATATTTACTACGAGGTAGGTACCGTTGTCATCGTGCCCCCAGGTGGCCACCCCCCCCCATCATTTATGATGTTTGGACAGGCTACATCGTCACCCACACAAGCCAAGCCACGCAGTCTCGCCTCCAGGCGAAGGACCGAGAACAGAGCTTGCACATCGCCTTTAGGGTCAACACGGGGGTTGTCACCATGCCTGTCGGTCACCGCCCAGGATCTCTCCGCCAGGCCAACAAGAAACACAAAGGCAACGCGGGGCACCAAAGTAAGCGGGCCTCCAAATCCGCTCTTGGAGCGGGACGAGTGGCAAACGAAAGGGGTGATCCCAAAGCCGGGGTGAAGAGAGCAGCAGAGGCACGAAAACAAAACCGCGCGAATCACACCGTCCAGATGCGCAAAAAGAAGCGGGAGGAAATCTGGCTGCAGAAGAGGCTAGGCTCGGAAGCCGGCCCTCCAAAGCTGTGTGTGTGGGTTTCGTTGTCCACGATAGCCACCCCTGACACCATTCAGCAAGGCGTTCTTGACCAGTGTGCCCGCACCAGTGGCGACCCCTCCACTGGAGTTGGCATGGTTAGCGCTGTCTTCCACCAGTTCAAGCAGCGTGTGACGTTCTTGACACCCGGGCGGGACCTGGCAGCGGTGCTGGAGTTCGCGAAGGTGGCTGATCTTCTCTTGGTGGTTCTTCCCGTCCAGCAGGGAGCGGACTCGGCTGTAGACGAGGTAACCTAAACAGCAGTACATCGTCTGCCTGTGTTTCCCCCGGACGATACACTCACGCCCCCTGGTCCTGCCCGCAAGGAGTGGACGACACAAAAGTAGAGGTGGTTGCTTCGGTGGTTGCCGGGTAGGTTTAGGGTTCACCCGCCCTCGTCGTTCGCTCTCAACAGGTCGACCGCGCGCTCGGCGGGTCGTACGTGTGTACCTCTTGGGTCCTCCTTCCCTTGCAAAGGCGTACAACAGTTTCCGTGGTTGATAACTTCAGACGCATGCACACGTCCTCATCTATGTCGATTGGGTACCTGTTTCATTGTGCCATTGTGCCAATCTACGCTGAAAACTCCAAAGCTTAGACAAACCGTACATACATGTGAGTTTTGTCCGAGGAAGTCACCGCATCTACCGCCGTCCGTCGCCCGAAAACTGTACCGGTAACTTCGCCCCCTGCCCACGTGGGACGTGAGTTCGAGTCTTGCACAAGTACTGGGGTGTTCTCGCGTGATGCCGAACCTAAATAATCGACTCGACTGAAGACGCGGCTGAGACCTTCTCGCGATAAAACGAGGGCAAGCACCGCAGAAGAGTAATGACAAACGTAGGGGTGGGGCCGGGGAGGGGGTGTCCTCTTATGTTTTGCAAGCCGTAGCGGTTACACCATTAACGCGCGTCCTCGAGAGGATGGAGCATTGCTGCCACAGGACCGATCACCGATGGCCAATTGTTTCTTCCTACTTAGCTAAAGGTGGCTCAAAAATGTCGTCCCTAGTCTTATGTATCCTATCGATACCACTTCCCGCCTTGTGAACCCACTTCCTTTGCTCTACTACAGCTACCGTCTTCTCCTGCCTATTGCATGCCTTCAACATCTCCCTCTACCTTCCTTCTACTTTTCTCAGCTCAAGCTCAGTCATGTACCTTTCCCTCTTCTTCTTGTACAACGAACTTCCGTATCTACATGAGCCCGATCTTCGCACTCGGAGCTGCAGTCGCATTTGAATTTCTCGTCTGGTATGTGGGGCCTTCCTTCTGTGTGACCTCGGTTGCTGCGTGAAAAACATCCCGAAGAGTGTGAAAACTGGCGTCCAGATTATAGAGGGGACGACAACGTGCATAGCACACGCACACGCACACACACGCCTAAACCGCGCTTGTTGTGAATCTGCTTCGTCTGTCCGGCAGGAGGGAGAAATGATGATCACAGCCCTCAAGGCGGCAGGTCTGCCTGCTGTAGTTGGAGTGGTGCAGGGTCTTGACGTTCTCAAGGGCAAAAGACAATCTGATATGAAGAAGTGGGGGCAGCGCTTTTTCGAGACCGAGTTCGCTGGCAAGGCGAAGGCAATAGACGCTTCCAACTCGAGTCTCTTGGCGCGCACACTCAGTACGACGGCGCCTCGGCGGATACACTGGCGGGCGATACGATCGTACCTCCTCGCGGACAGCACGGAGGTCGTAGCCGAGAGCGGGTCAAGGGGTGACAAGTTTGGCACGCTGCATGTCCGCGGATACATTCGTGGCCGGCCACTTGATGTCAATCAAGTGGTCCACGTCGGCGATGCTGGGCACTTCGGGTTGCGACAAATCAACAGCGCCGCTGAACCGTTCCCGGTGAAGCCGAAAGACCGCGGTGGAGGGGCTCTGAAGGGGGAAAGTGTAGCACCGAGCGCCGGGGTGGAAGTCTTGGCGAGGGCAGACCCTGGACGCAACGACCTCAGCGTTGAGGCTACCGTAGACAATCTAGCTGGCGAACAAACGTGGCCGACGGAGCAAGAACTGGCCCAAGCTGGAGGCGAGGAAGAAATGGACGGGATGGTGGACCAGAAAGTTAAGGGAAACGACGAAGGGAAGAGCGATGGTAAAGTATTACCTCAAGGCTGGTCTGGCTACCAAGCCGAGTGGCTTGAAGGTGCGGGCAGTGTAGATGGAGAGAACGAGGAGAGCAGTGATGAAGGGGAAGCATGGGCGTTCAACGACAAGGACGATGACGGCGACTCGGTAGATCCCATGGATGCCAGCCTTGACGCGGCCAGACGCCAGGTTTCCGAGAACGAGGACACTCGTTTCCCAGACGAGGTGGATACACCTGCGGATCGGTCAGCTCGCGAACGTTTTGCACGTTTTCGGGCGTTGAAGAGCTTCCGAACAAGCCCTTGGGACCCCAAGGAGAGCCTGCCTAAGGACTATGCGCGGATTTTTCAGGTGACAGCAGTAGTCCGCCTACGACATGAAACAGTTTGCCACCACCCACTGTCAGATCATTAGGTCATTTAGTGCCATTGGTAGAAGTGCATTGTATTTTACTGACAGTGAGAACTAAGGACAGTATCTGACGTCTCTCCTGTGCATGTGTGGTACTGCTGTATCAAAGAGTGCAAGGAGTCACTTGCGCAAGCTACATGTAGTCACCTCGGGGCTCCTGGGATCCATGAGCTTTGCTCCAATGAGTTAGGAAGCACCTGGACCGACACCTTTTCATGCACCCGAAGGCCCTCAACGCCGCAAAGTGGAAGACAAAACCTCACGATTTTGGTTCGAAATGTGTGGCATTCTACTTCCCTGTTGCTCGATATCCGCGCTAACGCATTTCACCATTGCGTGTACTTTTTCGTATGTCAGTTTGAGGATTTCCCTGCCATGCAGAAAGATGTCCTCCGTGCCGGTGAAGCGATGGAGCGCCAGCAAAACCAGAACCTGCTGGAGGTCAAAGAGGGCTCCGAGTTTGGAAGTCGACGGTCTTCGTTTCCTTCCTCTATGATTGGAACGTGTGGAGCCGGCATGGATGTCGACTCTGGGGCTGGTCAGGATCTTACTGACCCGTCCGGAGTACTTGCGGCTGATCAGGACCGCGAAAGCTACGTGCAGGCAGGGCAGTACGTCGAAGTCGTGATTGATTCCGTGCCTTTGGACGTTTTGGAGAAAAGGAAAAAGCTGCTTGGGGCCAGGGATTGGCCTTTGGTTATGTTCTCACTTTTACGGCATGAGCACCGCCTCAGTGCCCTGCACTTCAACATCAACCGCGACGCTCGCTTCGTCGAGCCTATCCCTTCGAAGGAACCTCTCGTTTTTCAGTGTGGGTTCCGGAGGTGGGAAGCCAGACCAGTATTCAGTCAAATCAACTTGAACTGTGACAAGCACAAGTACGAGCGATTTTTGCGACAGGATCGATTCTCAGCGGCAAGCGTGTACGGTCCGACCACGTTTCAACCATCTCCAGTGTTGGTTTTCAAGGAGGTGGCTGCGACGGGGAGCAACGCAAAACGGACAGTCTTGGTGGCGACAGGGACTCTCCTGGGCGTCGATCCGGACCGTATCGTACTCAAGAAGATAGTGCTGACAGGGTACCCGATTCGCGTCCGAAAGCGCAAAGCTGTGGTAAAGCACATGTTCCATAGACCCGGAGACGTAAAGTGGTTCAAGCCGGCAGAGTTGGTCACCAAGTACGGGCTCACGGGGCATATCAAGGAGCCCGTCGGAACGCATGGGCTAATGAAGGTCATTTTCAATAAGGCGGTCAAGCAAAATGACACCGTTTGTTTAAATCTGTACAAGCGGGTGTACCCTAAGATGGTCGCAGGAGAGGTGGTTGTGCGGTAGGGCGTGTGTGTGTCTCCCGGTTGTTCTGGGCGTTGTTTTCCAGACCCGTTTCGATTTTGGATGCCAACCGGGGCGACCATATAGGGAACCAAATGGTTTGCTTCTTTACGTTCCTCGTTCCTCCTGTTGTAGTTGCATCTGATTGTGTGTCGAGAATTTCTCAGCCGTTCATTTTCCGTCGTCGACCGTGGAGTAGATTTAGGTGCATGTACGTGAGAGTGTCGTCGTTGTCCGCACATTGTTAGGCATGATGTGAGAGATACCCCCAGCTGCTTTGTTTTCGCCTCGATTCGAGTAATGCTGCAAACGCAATAGGTTTTGAGGTTGTGGTCTGAATCAGTGGGGAAACCAGCTTATTTTACGATGAAAATGTAGTGCCCTTGAGTGATATCGGTAGTGCCTTAGGCTTGGTTCCCGTAACGACGCAGAAGGTCGTGTGCTTGCGCGAGTTGCCCATTTTGACGATCCTTGAACATTCTACTTCGCATAACGTCTGCTGACTTCACTCCACGTGACTCGGCATGGGATGTGCTACGAATTCATATTTGGTGGTTGCACTCTCGAGAAGTGCATCCTTGGCCACTTGTAACGAAAACAGATATGAATATTTGTCGATGCATTACCGGCTTCACAAACTCATGACTAATGTCGTGTATTGTCGCCATTCTGCGCTTTCTCTGAAAAGCCTCGGGAAAACACTGTTCGTGGTCAAAGAGGCGATTGTCTTGCCCAATCTACTCGATGCGAGAAGAAATTAGGGCGAGGCTAGAGGAAGGGCAAGATACATCCACGACACACCACCATAACTTTTCCGACACACGGGTAAATGTGGAAGCACACGTCACTGCACCGGGCAAAACGTACAATTTCGCTGCCCCTCCAGACACTTCCCACATAAATTATTCCCCCTTCAGTAGTATCAGCCCACACTCGTGTCCGCGAGGATCTCGAAAGTCACAAGGTGGCGCTCAAAACGGGAGGAAAGCTCAGTTGCTATTCGTCAGCCGCAACGGCCTCATTTTGTGCAGTGGCATCGGTTGCGCTGTCAGTTTCAATAGCACCCTCCTGGGTTGCTTCAGTGCCCATACGACCCAAGAACTCCATTTTCAACGCTGGTTCCAGCAGCCAGCCACCAGATGACTTTTGCGCTCCAGGGTGGTATTGCACCCGCACCACCTGTTGACGACAGACCACAAGAACGAACGCGTGTGAGATTGACACCCTTTCCGCTTTGACAGCAAGTGTAACTAGCAACCACAAACGGCGTCGGTCTGCTCTATGCATATTAATAGCGCTGTTGCCGGTTTAATCAAAACTTCAAACGCGTCGTACCTCTTTCTCTGAGCGACTCAGTAGTTCCTGGACGTGACCCCTATAGATGGCGGGCACCACTCCTTCGGTCTGCGTCGTTCGCTCGTAGTAATATAGCTGAGTGAGCTTGTGGAAGACCTTGTCTGCGCTCGCACGGTACAGATTTTGGAGCAGACCCACCACAAGCTTGTCGAGACTACACAGGACATAGCCCTGAATTTGAATTAGTCCCAAAAAATAGAACGGGGATGCAAACTGCAGTTAGAACTGGCTCATGGCGTCGCGAATTACAGGCGGGCATACAACAGGGAGGAGGGCAATGTGAGCCTCGCTGGTAGATGCAAGAACGCACTCGACCGCAATCCTTGTGGTGAAACTTCTCGCGTTTGATATGCATGCGTGTGCCACTTTGAACGAAATCTGGAGCACTTGGAGGATTCTTGCAACTAGGATGTCGCATCAACAACGGTCACGAAGTGTTTGAAATCAAAACACAACTACTGGCCTATTTGCTTGGTTAGAGACGTGTAGCACAACGCGCGTCCAGCTCTCGTCGGGTATAACCCTTTACATCGATTACGTCTTCGCTCATATCGGAGCGGTGTTTTCTCAAGCGCTCCATTGAAATCACCTAGGGTGCCAACAAGCCAGCATTTCGATCAGGGGTACCTGGGGCATTTCGGTGCACGAAACTCGCTTCGGTAGGAAACATGGTGTGATGTGCCTTTCGTGGCCATGATATAGATCGAACGTCGCGACAACAAAAAATTCGCAATCTTACCACCCACGTAAGTTGGGATGCCAAGCAACGGTAGGTCGCGATGGTACATTACACGGGCATAGTCTGTGTGAGTTCACCGTTTCAAAAAAAACACTGCATGGTTGTTCTACGTCTCTCTTTTGGCGGTTGACAGGTTTGGCTTACTGGTTCGCGACCTCTTCAACGCAAGGCAGGTGTCACACATCGTGGGACAAGTTTTGCTTTTCTCCCACACTTCTCTTCACACGGCACAATGTTTGGTATTTTTCACATCAGAGATAGAAAAAACCACCCGAGCGGAAAAATTCGCCCAACACCTCTCGCCGGTGCTGATACATGAGAAATATGCTTGTGCTCCGAGGGCGATCGCCAAAAAGCGTCACAATCACCTCTAGTACAAACACACGATATTTGAGTCGCCCAACAGCCAAGGACAACTCGCCTAATGGAGGGCCGATGGCCCAAGCCTGACCTCGGGGCGCCTGCGCCTTTCTCGCCAATTGTTTTGGGTACCCCACATTCAACGTTACCACGAAGCCCCACAAGAGACCCGCCGCGCTCTGCGCATAGCACAGCATAGGTATTTACAGCGTAGCACAGCATCCTTTCGGCCTAGTGAGCCGAGTTTATCGCGTATTTGCTTAAAAGTGATTGCCCTGGGTACACCTATCGTCTCCGGGATGTGTGTTTTGTCTTCTTTTCGCCCGATGTCGGCAAACAAGATTTTCTGTCAAGTTCAATGTTTCCTGTGTTATTCTGTTGAAAAGCCTGAAAAACCAAATCAAATCGCCCGCGGCCTATAAGCCGAAAGACAAACCCAATTGCGTGCACGTTGCGGGCTTCGCGTGTCCACGCACCTGGTTTCCCACTAGCTGCCGCACACCCTCTTCGTAACGCTCCGTGTTGATCTTCTCCTCCAGCAAATCGTACAGGTGCCCAAGGAATGTCTTGTACCCCATTTCCTCCTTGTCTCCATTGGCTGCATGCATGCCGGTGCCGGTGACACCCGCACTCGCTCGCAGGACCTGCTCGGGTAGGCATGACGGACATCGTTGGAGACTGCGCGTCCAAGGATACCATTCCCGCATTCAGTTGCATGTGCGTGCCGAAGTTCGCCACAGTATTGAAAGTCGCTGACACAGATGCTAGCATCACCAGCAGAAAACGTTTCACTACTAATAATGTGCACAAGAACTCGTTTCCGTCCAAGTGACAAGGAAGCCGATACCGACTGCCGAGCACAGGGGATCACCCGTGTCCGAACCAGATGCTGCGAGCCTCTCACGTGTAGTTCACAGGTACACTCATCTCGAGGTGTTTCAACCAATACTGTTCACATCTTGTGACACAAGAAGTTTCAACAAAAAATGCAAAACGCAGGACTGGCAGAACAAAGCAAGTGATTTTTCACAGCCAGCTTTCCGCAACGTGTAGTCAGAGACGTTGGAACCATGACAGTTATCCAAATGTTTTCCGCTCCTTCAGGGAACGCCCATCCCCGACTTTGCACGCGAAATAAGCTTGAACATGAGCGCACAGGCCCCGGACAAGCCAGTGAGGGAGCCATGGAGATGGGAATAACATCTAGGACTACCAGTGTTTCAAAACCTATTAGCCCCTTTTGGCAATAGCGGTTTGCCGTTTTAAGATGCCAGCTACCTCGGCGAGCTTAATGGTACAAACCACCTACCTCTTGGGGGGAGGCCACCACAGTCTGGCGTGACAGCCCTGCTTCGCTGCACAGTTTTTTCGCTTCAGCGAGTCTCTCCGCGAGTAAGTGGTGCATACGTAGCACCAGATAGAAGTCGGTTGTCGTGAACATCACCTCTTGCCCCTGGGGGAGGGGGGTGGACGAGGCACGGCCTTCAGAGTCTTTCGCAGGAACACACCCTTGGGGATCCGGGGTTAGAGCTGTTCTTTCGTCTGTGACACTCTGGGGGCTACGTCGACGATCCCCCTTCCTTTCATCGCCGCTGCTCTGGCTGTTCTCGTCATCGCTGTCATCGTCCGAGCTCAAGACGGGCAGGGTCGCGACCACCTGTACCACGCACAAGACATACGGGCGCGTGTATTTCAGGGAACAACGGACGCACTCGGCACTGCACACCTTCGCTTCAACGACTCTCGTCAAGAACAGCAGTACCGATTGTATCGCGAATATCTGTGCTTGAATTCCGGTCGGGCACTAGCTAGTATCGACCCAGGGTGAATCAGCTTAATGTTTAATCAATAGAGAAGGCGACACTCCAACTTCTCCTAAATAGACCTTACCTGGGCACTGCCTTCGTTTCCATCCAACGCCGTGCTCCCCTCTCCATTTGCCGCTTGATTGGATCTTCCGAGAGAAAAGAAGGCCGGCAGCAAGTCTGCCACTGTTGTAGAAGCTTGTCGAACGTCGTCTTCCGATGGAGGGCGACGCGCAAGAGTGTACGTCAGAAGCTCCATGATGTCCTTGTGGATACCAGGCGTTCCTTCTTGTGGATACGTTAGCGTCAAGTGGGCGAACATGTACCACGGAGAGGTCTGTTCTGCCTGCTGCCTCAATACCCGGATACCCTCCTTGCTTGGTGGCCGACTGCCCGTCGTCGCTGTATCGTCGCTCTTCACAGGCAACGTGCCTGGGCTGTCCGTCGCCGTAGCAGCAGCACTTCCATCCAGCGCCGCCGTGTCAGTTTCTCCCGTACTGCCCTGGCCGTTAATACTGTCGCCGTCCGCAGCGGTCGAAGTAGGGGATACCCGCCCAAGCATTAGCACGTCATTTTGGGCACTGTGAACCTTCTCTCGGGCAGCCTTGACGACCGCGGCCTTCTGAGGGTCCTCGTCTACTTTCCTATCCTTGATTTCCTGAAGCAGAGCCCGGTTAGACGTATGGCGCTTGTCTTCGCGGCGAAAGTTGTACGACCGGTGGTCAAGACTCCTGTGGAAATGTTTCTGGGCAAGTTCCTTCCAGCCACCCTTAGCTTCTTCCCGCGCCACGCACCACTCCTCTTCCTTTAGCCTTAACCTCTTCAACACCACCGGAATCGCTACTGCTGGGTTCTTGCGCAACAGGTCGACAACTTCGGGCCCGTGATCTCCGTAGAGCCGAGATATTGTGCTGAGATGTAGCGCTCCGAGCGTGCGCCTGTCTAAGCGGTACTGGAATTGCGGCAACACTACATCACCGCCGTCTGGCCCACCTATCGATGAAGCCCCTTCCCGACTAGTCGCTGCGGGGGCCGCATTTTGCCCGAGAGCAGACCCCGCCGTGGCTCTCAACGCCTCGATCTCTTCTTCTGCCGGTTCAAGCCGAGCAATCGCCGAAGCTACACCGTCTATCAGCATGTCCAACTCGAAGCGCTCATCTTCAACCTTGAAAAGCTGCTCCTCGTTCGGGTTGCGCCGCATGTGTTTGAAGTTGCCGCTGTCTTCACTCCCGACAGGAACACTGACCCACGTGTCGTTCAGCACTGCGTCCTCGTTTGTACTCCGTCCGCTGCACGAGGTGACCTGATAATCTTGGGGTAGCTCGCGGTAGCTCGGAGTACACATCTTGGCGCTCTGGAAGTTGATCTCTGAGAGCCCCAAAGGGGGCATAGCGTCTCTGGGGGGTGGTTCCAACTTCCCCCGCCGGTAGACAAGATCTTTGAACTCGTCCATCAGGTCAAATCCGTCGTGGGCCTCGAACAGATCCTGTACCATATCCAGCAGTTCGTCCCGCCCCAAAATTTCGTTGCTGAACAAGTCGAGACACTTGAGGAACTCCGTCCAATCAGTGTCGTCTCCGCTCGACGACAGTACATCACGTGCTTGATCAAACAACTGGTTGGCGGGAGAGGTTTTGATGGTGGTCCCTTGCGAGTCCATTGACGACCACCCTCGACCCCCAGCCCCACCAGCTTCATCCGATTCTCGCGTGCGCTTTTTGGGCCCTTTGAAAACACCGTCGGGGCCAAGCTCGTAATCTTCAGCTTGAGACCACACTTGGCGCCCCTTCCGGGCTTGCCTTCCACCGCGCTGAGTTTGCATGTGGTTGTTTCCAGCGTACGGGTTCCGGTCAGGTTCACTACCGGTCCCGCCGTTTGAATACTGCGGGCGTGACCCGTACCCACCATGATAGCCACGCTGGGTGTTGGTCCGACCCCGGCCGTAAGCGCGCTGCTCGCGCCACTCTTGGTCGTCGTCGTCACTCCTGTATGTCGAGCTACTTCCCCCCAGCATTCGTTGCTGTGTGCGATGCCCGCGCGACTGACCCCGGGACGAATTTGCAGGCCTGGATCTGCCATCGAGCCTGCCACGCTGGGATCCACCTTGAGGAGCGTGCGTAGTAAGGCGCTGCCCGCGCTGCCCGTTCAGCGCACGGCCCAGCCTAACTTCGGCTTCCACGGCAGCTCTATCAAGCCTCTCCTTCGCCTGCGCCTGGACAGTGTCCGGGAGAAAGTAGGTGAACTCCCTCAGCAGATCGGGTTCGTCGGCGAACAGGTCGGTGATCTGCTCCAGCACATGATTGATACCTGAGTGCGTATCTGTAACGCGAAGCATGCCCCATGGGAAGTGGAAAAGAGCAGAACAGGGTGTCAGCTCTTCTGCAATCTCACCAAGAGAAACAAAGGTATCCGCAATCATGCAGAGGCTGACGTTGCCGGGGGGGAACCACATGGGCACGCAAGACAGGGCGACGGCGAACGGCGGCCGAGTAGGCACATGCACATGCATGGGCAGGCGTAGTAGACGTCTGGGTCTACCGCCACAATTCAAACCAATACTTCTGTGTGCATGTCGGCCGGATGAGCACAATGAGCTTCTACATGTTTGTTCACCGCCTGCATGAAGAGTACAGAATCAGCCGCATGCTTCCCGCCCCAGTTACGTGATGAAAAGTTGCAAAACCGGGTTACGGTCCAGTGATGAGCAAACCCTACTTCTTTGAGTGCAGCGAACTACAAACCAGCAACTACATGGTCGCAAATTTGGCATGACCGTTGCTCTCACCTTGTGGCTCTCGTTGGTACGTGTGCAGAATTTCAAGGAAGGCCTTGTATGTCCCAACGTCGTCGGAAAAACGTCTCTTGATCGTCGTTACATAGTGAATGGCATGGTCGAACTCCATCGCCCTTTCCTCGAGGTCGCTTTCTTCCCCAGATTGTACAGACATCACCGATCTATCGCCATCACCTGCAGCATGCCCTGGGGCTGCGCCTCCGGCATTTTCTGTGTCGACAGTGGACAGAACAGAGAGACAAGGCGGCGTCTGTGATGCGTACCTTTACTACAAACAGAACAACCTAGTATGGGATTCTTGATTTGCATGCTAATGCCCAGAAAATTCAGACTTTCAGCAGCGGGCTAATACGCTAGTTCCTGATGCAGTAGCGAAAGCAGCAGTCCCAATTGGACGTAGTGCAGTAACAAACACGATCAATCTTTCCCCGAGAAGATTTCGCGTACGCCCACCAACTGGAATGGGCTTTGTGTGCAACCAACAGCCTATTTACTTTACCAGATAACTACCTGTCATGCGTGCAAAGGAGGTGGACTGCTGGTGTTACTTGTAGAAGCAGCTTATCTGTTTTTACCTGCGCGGGTAGGGATGTGAATGTGAGCACCTTCCTTTGCCGCGCATTCTTCGTCCTCCAGACGCTGTATGTCGTCAGGTTCCATCTTGAATCCCTCCGGCAAAAACCTATTGAAGCGCAGAACAAGCGAATTTCGCCCCCGAAATAGTCTCGCGACCTCGACGAATACGTCTGGAGGTAGCATTTGCTTGGTCTTGAACCGCCCCATGATCGCCAAGAACTCATCGTAGATCTCAGGCTGGTGGCGAAACTCGAGCTTCACGGCATCCAGGTAGTCCATGGCATCGTTCACAGTGAGCCAACCACCATTCCCTTGACTTAATTAACAGAACAAGGATGAAGGACCGAGGATAAGCGAAGAGTGAGTCTCGACGGCACCGCACGGAGTACAATGGTACGGGTTTTTGATTATCCCTTGATCGAACAGCGGTGCTAGCGAGGATGGTACACATACTTTATTTACTCTGTGACACACGCAATTAGTCGGTCTTGTGATGCGGCCCAACTTTATCTCTTGCCATTGGCCTTTCTACGCCCAGCCCGCACAGAGCACATTGTCGTAGCGTACCGGCCGCAAGTCCCGTATATTCAATAGGTTCAGGTTTCACTGCATGGGGGTGCATCTTCGACCGTGCGTACCATTGGCGGGAGTCCTGAGCTCCGGCCCGAGCGCCAACGGCTACTTGAGAAGCCCCTGCCGCTGGCGGAGTGGCATGGCTACCATGGTCATCCGCCATTGTTCACTCGGCCACAGAGAAGCTGGTGGTTCGCGCCAGACTTCCCTACGTTCAGCTCTTGTGTATCTCTTCCTGAAATCTCGGTCCGCCTGTCTGTGCTGTCTCTGGTTTGTAGCTGTACTTGTACCATGTGGTACCACATCTGATCAGCCTGACCCTCCTCGGCAACTCTTAGGGGGGACCGCGGACTGCACATTAACATGATTTTTCTCGCGGGGGGTGGCTTGCCTCCCTATGCTGACATGCTGACTCTCACTGCTCCTGTTTTACGTTTCTGGTGGTTTTACTGCGGTAGACTACACCTACCTGTGAAGTTATCAAGTTGCCCTGTGCCTCTCCGGATGATGCGGGAACTCGCTCCCGTTGATGAGTAGTATTCTCAAGACGCTCTACTTGCTTGTAGTCGGGTCCAAGCTGCGCTGTATGTACTAACTACAGCAGTGCAGTCTCCTCTGCATACAACGTGGATGTTGTGTACAATCAATTAGTCTGCACTGCTGTAGTAGGCTGTACTGCTGTAGCGGGCCCTCAACAACTACTGCGTTACGATAGTAGCACTGCCGGGAGATTCGCCGGGCACAACCGGCGGTATTCATTAGGGGCCCACATGGCCTACTGCTGAAACGTAACTACATAGTTTACGTACAGACGTAACAGCGTAACGGAGAAGTTGATGCGTACTTCTTCTTCAGTCTAATACTAAGAATATCTTATTTGGGTTTCTTTATTGGGTTTTGATGAGGGTAATAATGTGTACACTCCTCGGACGATGACATCACGTAAATGACCAACACGTTGAGAAAATACGTTCTGTCTCGCTCGCAATGAGAATCTGCAGCGTCTCAACGATGAGCACAGGCTTAGTCTAGAGTGCCCTACTGCCATTGGGTTTATTGTAGGAAGTAACGGGGGGGCCGAGCCGACAGACACCACGCAATTAATTCATTACCTGACAGGATATCAAGTTACGATGAAGAAGTGCAGATGATGATCCAACGAGCCTCTCGATAGGCAGCTGTTAATGTGGGCCGGCACTGCTGCTGCTGTGTTTCAGTATCTGTAGGAGAGATACTCCAAACAAGCTCCCAGACAGCAGCCAGACGTCGCAGGCGACATGTCGGACAAAGCTATATGAAGGAAAGAGCCCATCATTCCAAGGAAATACATACAAACATGCATACGCAAGGCGACAAAAAACGCAAAATAATAAAGAAATCCTTGAAAGTTACATCGCATACAAGTGATTTTTGCTGTATTCAATCGTTTGACAAATTAAGCCACCGGACAATCCACAGGCAACACAGGAGAGAAGGTGACGGCTGGTCGAAAGTATGTTTTGTGATGTCTGTATCTATCTGGCCTACTTGCTATACGGCCCAAATCAGGGTCTAATATACGCTGCCTTGCGGTAATCTTGGCCAAACCTTTTTTCCGTGCTTCTACACTACTACTCCGTACACTCGTGCTTCTAAACAAACTCAGGCGGTGTTGCTCCACTCAGTTTTTGTCCTGCCGATGAAGAAAATCATTCAAGGCCCGCTGGAAGTCTACGATGGTGCATGTTTCCTCCCCGTTGACGACTTCGTGTTGTTCGCTCCCCACAGCATTTTCCCAAATCGATTGGAAGACCTGTAGGATGGACGTTGTCATGGAGCGCACGAATCAGTCTTATTACGAAAAAATAACACGACCGCACCACCACCAACAACCCGTGCGGTTAGTTTTCAAAGGAAGACGGTGCACACCCTGGTCAACAACACTATTATTCCATCTCACCTCAGCCGAGAAGCGTTGGCCAATTGATTCGAACAGAGCGCGGAGTTCAACTTTGCCACGATTAACGAAGAATTCGGAGTCTTCAATTCCGAACTGGCTGAACTGACTGGGATTTACCAGATACCTGTTTTTTCAATGCAAAGGTTGCATGTTCATGACATGACAGTAACTTACAACCAACCGCGTCTCGTGGAAACGAGCGACTATGGGGGCAGACTCTATCGCCGTGTACCCATGAACTACGTGAACTTCTTGTCATCAGTAAGCCACGATTGATTCTGAGTACCAGCAGTGAACCGATTCCGTTCTCTTGGTGTGCTCTTGATACAATTGACCCGACTAAACTTGAGTACCAAAGCAGGCGTGCGGAAAAACGATGAAGAAAGGTAATGGAACCAAAACGACGTCCTCTGCTACGTTTTACAGCGCTGATTCGGGGGGTGCGGGGAGCAATGGACGTAGCGTAGTAAAAGCTGCCGACCTTGATTTCGTGGTGAACAAGGTTTTCCGACTTGCCTGGCACTGGAGTCGTCTCCATAGTTCTGAGTATCAGCCACCGAGCGCTGTGCATAAGGCTGGATGTCCGAGCGGATGCTTGGGACCCCAAATGCTCGCCCTTCTGCAATAGCGTTGCGGAAACCAGGCGTTATAGACTTGCCTAGATCGTTGTCTGGTTGTTGTTCTGCCCAGCTGTAGTTGCCTTCCACGCAGCGTTTCGCATCCCATTCGTTTGGCCCGCGCTTGATCGCTTCTTTGCCGTACACATGCTGCGTCGCCAAACATCACAGCACATCACAATGCTGGGTTTTTGCCCTATAGACTAGTAAGAGCCTCTATCTAGCGAAATAAAGCTGGCAAAGATATGTTGCACCAGAAAAGGTTCAAGGCACCAAGGTGAAACTCTTCGCAAAATCAGTTCATGACAGTACGGCAGAGTCGAGAGCTTAGCTCTGCTGTTCGGATACTCGAAATACCTTCCCAAGGTGGTTCCGAGGGTCATGGCCGAGGTTTTTGGCACGTCCAATAGCGTCCTGCGTCTCCCTGAAGTCGTCTAGCTTCTTCGACACGAGCCTGCTGGGTTCACTTCCGCTGTCCAGACAAAGAGGAGATGCGAGACTTCCAGGACGGCCAAATCGATGGTTCTCGATATCCACGTCCCAGATGTAACCGCGCCGACGTTGTTCCCCGGGTCCACATCGAGCGCCGCTTTCCTTGTTGCGAAGTGTCCATGTGGCAAGAAGGGCGATAGTGTTAATCCCAAGACAGGGCAGGACTTCACAAAACACACATTTTCCGTCGTCTTGAAGCTCGTCGTTGTGGTGGCTGTTTGGTAACATCTCGAGGGCTGTGGGCATTCTTTCTCCTCATGCATGAATGCAACTGGATCATCGAACAGCAGGCAGGAGGAGTCCTAAACTGTAGTCGCTCACAGATGATCATGTCTTTAGTAGAATGCTGACCGCACAAACGGGTTCGTTGTCGGTTCCTCTCGTGTCAACCCTAAGGTCCTCGCAATCTCGAGTGCTCCCGCAGCATGACTGACACCCCTTCCTCCGCCGCATCATGACGGAATGCAGCGAGGTGAAGAATGTAACAACGTGATCCGGAGGATAACCAACTTCCAGCACCCCAAGACTTCCAGCACCCCAAGACTTCCAGCACCCCAAGACATCCCGCGAAGAATCAAGGTTACGCTTGACTGCTGTATCACTACCTGTTGTGGTCAGTGGTATGCAATACAAACGGTACCACATGCTAGCTCATTTGCCCGTCTACCTTGTCAAACCCAGCGGCTATGCTTTGGGGATTACATCGATATACCTCCATGTCCAAGGCTGATGGGTGTGGGTAAAGCAAAGACTTGGCAGCCTCACTCTTGTCTGAGGAAACCCCGAACGTGAACGCATCGCTTTTGACCTGTTTCAGGGGCAACGGTGGTGGGAGTTGAATGTGCACTGCGAGTTTTAACCTCTTTAAAATTGGGTCACCAGAGAAGGAAATATTTCATTCCAGGAGATACGCTTCAAACTAACAATGCGGCCTACACTGGCATCTTGAGTTGAAAGGGGGTCCGCACCAACCAATAAACTGGCATGGACAGGGAGTGTATAACGCGCCCAATCAACTCGTACAACCGCGGAGCGACTTGCTGAAAAAACAGGCAAGGACGTCGTACCTTCGGTGGTAGCTGATGCCCTCGTTGGTAGCCTTTGCCTAAGGGTTCTCGCTTGGTGCTGCGATACACAGACTCGGCGAGTGCGAGCTTTAGCCGATTTACGTCCGTGTCCGCACCGGGCTGTCGTACAGAGACGGCAAAGTAATGGGTTTTGACATTGTTCTCCGCTATTGTGAGGTGCTCGATGTATTCTTTTGCCTGGGGTTAATTTGTTAATTTGCTATGCTCGCGGTGTCTTGACATTAAAAACGTTCCGAGCTCTGCTCACATCTTCGTATCCATTCTGGTCCAACTGACAAAACACAATGTTAGTCTACAGAAAGTCTCCAAACAGTCAGACTTGGCAGCAGGAGATATACATGTAAATGTGCCGGACAAACGAGTCGACCAACTCCCGGCAGAGTCCACGGATCCCAATCACAGAGCCCACAGGTCCCACTCGACACGCGCGACCAAGCAAAATAAAAAAACACAAAGAATGAAAGGCCACCCATCAAGATATTCTGACCTCTCCCCCCTACTACTGCTGTACTGCTGTAGGCCTGGGTGCATTCGCCACCGGATTTCATCAGCTGTCTATGCCATTTCCCCCCACAAAACTTACCAGCAAATGTTCAAATACAACTGTAGGGGCTCAAATCAAGTCACTCCTGAATACGGCAATACTGCTGTCGTAGTCTCCAGAAACATGCGCTCCAAAAACCAGAACAGCATCGAGCACTGTTGTCTACTCCACATCGGGGGAAGGGCGTATACTGCTAAATGCAGCAGATACTTGGATTACAGAAATGTGTACGACAATAATTTATGTAAATGTTCATGTTTAGGGCGATCTGCTACGTGCTGTAGTCACCATCCCATACCTGAATCCAGATGTCCGCAACGTGGTCACTTGCTTTCACTCCCCCGCTCCCGAAGGATATTTTGGGGTCGACATCTTGAGCGTCGCCAATCTGGCCAGGATGGAGAACACGCTGGCCGGGAGGCGACGTGCCAGAACGGCGCCACCTGCGTATTGCGTCCGGTGTCCCTAGCCTTTGCTCCTCTCTAACGCAGCTGGCTACGCCCCCCTCATTACGGTCGTAAACAATCCCTGCACGCGGTGGCATCATCGTCGTCTTGTTCTTCACGAGAAATGTCTGCACTGATCACTCGCATGAACCCAAACTCCGGCAGCGGTACACATGCATGCACGTATGCACGTATGCATTTACGCATTTGATGCGAAACAAATGTAACCGCCGATGCGGCGTGATCGACTAAAGGATATGTTGACAATTATTTGATATTTTGAACTTTTCGCGAATTATTGTCAAAGCAGACCTACAGGTGAGCTCACACCCTGCACCAGCAAGGCAGGCTGCAGTGCGGACGGGGGTTAACTCACCATTTTCATCATGACTACCCGAACAAGGGCACCGCCGCGGATGACGGCTGCATACGTGGATCAGGTGCAGATCTTTTGCAAGAGGGATGGGCGGTTGGGCCGCACGCACTCTCCTGCTCCCTGACATATGCTGTAACTCTGTAGCGAAGCAGCAGTGTAGCTCAGCAGACCTACCTTTTACAGCTAACATCAGTAGATACCTTGTACAGTCTTCCTATCTTGTACAGCTAGCATCAGCAGGTGCATTGCACAATTGACGTCCATGCTCTAAGGGCATGTGTGCAGCAGCATGTACAAGTGCATCCGAGTTTTCAAGAAATCCTGACGTTCCTTTTCCTCTGTCTCCATGCCCACCTTCGAAAACATCATGTAGTGCTGCTGGAGGTTCAGGGATGATTTATCCGTTGTAGAGGCTATCGGGCGGATTATATTGCTATTGGCAGCTGTCATGAGTTTATCGAGCATCCGCCTGTCTCATGTCTGCGAACAAGAGCACCTCTAACTCTGTACGCAGCGCTCACCTGTGTACCCAGTTGCCGATATACCGACATGACCCCCGCTGACCCATCAATCGGCAGATGATGACACAACGACGAGCGGAGGAGCTGTATCAGAACGAATTGGCCAAATACAACGAGGAAAACTCAATGCTCACACACGCCGCGAACAACGAGCGAAGGTACGGCGCGGTTGCTAACGCATCAGTGTGCATGCGAACGCCGTGAATTGAAATGGACGATACGGAAACCTGTAGAGAATTGGCTTGTAGGTCCACATCACTCCTGTAATTGATATGTTCACCATGGCATGTAGATGTTAAGGCACTGAAAGACCCGCCGCCCCCAGTGTGCAACGGGGCCCGAATCGCAAGGTGGAAGACCAATGACAATGGAGTAGCAGGCTGAGAAGAAAGCGGTGACTAACAACGGCTACAAGAAGTTTTAACGAACATGACCGGGATGGAAAAAGGCCGATGTGCGCGAGTCGATGGTCATGATCATCAGGCAGTACAGTCAGTAATAAACCCTGATGGACTGACGAGCACATGCAATGCAGAGTGAAAAGTTTGGTTGTTGGAACGGTGCGAACGTTATACATTGTGCACTCATTTGTACACGGTGACCACTTCCTATTTTCAGAGGTGAACCAATAGCGTTTACACGATTCTGCCTATCAAAACGTGAATTTGAAGTGTAGAAGTATAAAACAGGCAACGGAAGATTGGCAGCATTCATGATGGAAAATGCAAGGAGAGACTCCAGAGCAGCCCTACGAAACGAGCATCGGCCCCATCGAATGAATACCGTGCGCTTCTTCCCTTCGCTTCACACACTTCCCACACTGCACCAAATACAGCAGCTCAACTCTCCGTTGCCTTCCATGGCTTTTTACTTTGTACTGTGGACTCCTTTGCACCACATATTCATGCACGGCCGCTATTTTCCGACGTAGGCAACAACCCCTATGATATAAACTATTGATGCTCCCGTATCGATATCGATGAACTAATTGAATCTTCTATCGCAACCTACTCGGTACACTATTCTGCCGTTGTTTTCTTGCGCTATGTATCCATATTTTCACGAAGACTCCAACGACAGCACCGCAACCCTCCCTCGAACTCCACATTTGGTACGATCCTGCCAGTCTATATGTGAAGTTTCAAGTGCAAAGCAGAAACCCTAAAGGATAAATAGACCACAAGCATAGGCGACAATGCAAAGAGATACTCGGTAGCAGTCCCAGGAAACGAGCATTGGCCCCACCGAGTGAATATCGTGTCTTCTTCCAGCGCGATTTACACATTCCTCACAAGAGTACAAAATACACTACGCCACCCTTCCATTGACTTCCAGCCTATTGGTAACGATTGCATTTTTTTACTCTTTTGCACACATATTCGTGCACGGCCGCTAATTCCGACGTTGAAAATCCCGATGATATTAATTACAGATGTTACCGTATCACTCCCGTTGTACTAATTGAATCCTCTACCCGTATATATGTTGCCGTTGATCGGGACTCTGTTTTTGGAGCGGATGGCGCGCTACCCCTCAATGACAGCCACTTTGTTGCGGGCATAAAACGTGCGGTTCTGGTCCTGCTTGCGAAGTCGCCGTCGGTGTGCTGTGGTCCATCGTACATTGGTAACCATGGACGCATTGGTATAACACATTACCGATGTAGAAGCTGTGCTCAAGTGTCGTTGGCGGTGGGAGTGACGATGTACAAAGCTGTGCGCAGGTGTCACCACAGTAGTCTACGCAGCAAAGCTGATTAAACAAACATATGGGATAAAGTATTCAATCCGTGCTTTGGGGTTAGCTTTGGGGTTAGGGTTTGGGTTAGGGATAGGGTCTGCGTGACCCCTCCCTATTATTTTTCTAGGTACTCTTAAAATCCTGCGTAGGCGGTCCTGTCACCAAAAGTCGTCAGCCGTGGGCATGAATGTTGGCGAGGCGGAAGTGCGTTTCTGACGTGTGTGTGTGCAGTCGGGTCGACAAGCAATCGTTACAAACGTGGTCTGCACACGAAATCCCGAAAGTTACATGAGGTTCCCCTTCGCAGAGACAGACACCGAATCTGCTCCACCTGTGTACGTACAGCAGTGTGTGCATGATTGATATCCTCACTACATTACTTATTTGTCTTTGCTGTTTACGTCCCGGAAACAGACCTAATCCCTGCTGCTGCTGCGCTGTTGTACATGCTACCCCACACGGGTTGTTTCAATCGTTTGGCGCACAGGCAGACATCCATTCTCTCATGTTGTGTGCCCGCTTACACGTGTGTGTGTGACACTAATGTGTCTGAGGTAATCCACGGAGGTGATGTTGCAACCATGTCCAATTGCTGTGTACATCGTGGTGCATGTTGTTAAGCATTGATCTTGCTTGACAACATAAGGACATACATACGTGCATCCCGCCGCTGTACATTATGTTTGTCGGGAATATTCACTTGCCACCATCCCATCACGACCAATGCTTGAGTCTGTCTAGATTTGATCACTCTATTGTTTTCGTGGCTGGGGTCAACCCCAAGGTAATCGAGCGATCGAACCCGGCTTGACACGTCGAAGAAACAAGCACTTGCAAAGCTTGTAGGTTAATAACGGAATGTCACATTCCTTCAAATATGTCAATTAGGTTGATTAGTAGATGTACGTCGTCGTACGGACGCCCTGAAATATTTGTTTGTCTCAGCACACCCTGTGTTGAACTTGGACTAAAGAGGCGTGATTCTGCAGTACAGCAGTGTGTGGACAGGTATGTACTGTCCCAACGTCCACGAGTAACAAAGAATGCTGCAAACAAAGGAAGACGTGGCTATTATTTCAGCGATCTATGTGAAAACTGATGGTAATTTACGTCCTGAATCAAGCAAAAAAGGTCACACACCCAGAGCAGTAAAATTGAATGAGAGGTCTAGGCATGAAATCTGTACAGCAGTAGAGGACACGAAACACTGTACGCATTCAGACGTCCAGTAGCTTGCGCGCTGTTCCTTTATGCCATAAACTTCGGTCGTGAACGGTTCTCACGTTCATTTGACATGTTGGCCATGGCACTCTGCGATGATGAGATTTTCACTGTAGGAATCTAGTACGACACCGAGGAATGATTGTGCTCATGTAGATGAAGTTCTTGTCATCCGTTTCTATTGGCACCGCAAGTATATCACTTTGAGCGACATACGTGGCTCGAAAAGAGCGTAGGTGGTTGGTCGTGCCCTTCGAGGCTATTTCACGCCTACCCTACAATACTGTTGTAACACTCACTGGATCCACCCGTCGCGTGCATCGTTTGACGTAGGCTCGCTTTTCAACGCCGCGCCAATGCCACGGCTCAGATCGAAACTGAAGAAGCGATTCAGGCCCAGCGAAAACAGCAAGTGGTAAGCTGATGTTTGCCATGTTACTGCCCCGTTGATAAGGAGACAATATTCACCAAGCACCAGCCAAGTACTTCAGGGTCCGGTACAAGTACCAGTATGGATGGTATTCTTTGCGAAGGAAATGCTTCATTTGTACAGTCTTCATATTTTCCGCAGTGGAATGCGCAAACGTAGAGGGAACACCCTGACGGGCGCCCAATAAGGGCATGCACTTCTGTACCTTGTTCATCCTCCAAGCACCGTTTTCGAGAGTAGAAAAAGCCCAACTGTCCGGGGTTGGCTTGCAAATTTGCCACTTCCTTGGGGCAGTGCCTGTGTCATCTCATTTGATCCTACCTTGTGCGCTACTTTGTTCTTGACTACAAATGCAAAGTTTCATACACATGCTCTCGCTGGGCTTGCTAGTTGACACAATGCTGCTGTATCCGGTCTGTTTGATCTGTTTGATGTGGAATTGTTTTCCAGGCGATGGAGCGCAGAAAGGAACGCATGTCGCAACAAAATCAAAGCATTGCCGAGGAGCTGCAGAAACGGAGGGCCGCAAAGACTAGGGAAGAGGTGGAGGTGAGCTGGGGATGGCTGGGTATTGACCTTCACCAAAACTGATTGATTATTTGCTTTCATCCTGGCAGAACTGGCTTGTTTATTGATGGGGTTCGCCATTCTCTTGGCCTCGAATTTCGGCCTTGCTTTTCTATTTGAACTGGAGCCATGTGTGGTCACGGCCGGTGTATATCCTAGTAATATAGTGCAATTTCGCTACCCTGTCTATCACTTGTAAGTCCGCAACATACGGCAAAGTCCCAATATATCTGTACTCTTGTGTGGTGCTGCCTTTCCTGACTGTCCTCGAACCCCCCGCCCAAACGTTGCTTTCATGGCCAGATTCAGCGGATTTGCCAAGAGAGCGAAGAACTGAAGGCCCTTGAACAGGTAAACTCTGTGATCACCTTCTGTTTTTTCATTTTGGACGAACCCAGAACGAAGCAATTCTTTGTTGTGCGCAAGGTTTGAAATAGATTCTTGCCGCACGAATAAAGCGTTGTCTTGGAGGTCGCTCGAGCCCAGACAGACAGCACGCACTTCGCATGCTGATTTGATGTTTCGTGATACACCCATGTACTGTGCAATACTGTGCAATAGCGCCTCAAAGTGGCCTATGTGAACAAGGAACGAGCAGCGCAGTACGAGGAGAATCGATTCCTGCGTCAGGTGGAGAACGACAAAGAGCAGGCCATAGCCGATCAGGTAAGGTGGCGTGGTGGTCCAGGACACAGACGTTCAACATCCCGAGCAGGCACTCCCCGATACCATGTATACACTAGTAGGTTCTGCTGCGGTGTGATGGTTGTCCTACCGGCCCGAAACTCGTCGCTGCCCTCCTGCTTCGTTCTAGCAAGGCAGTTCAGGTAGCCAAATATTCCGTTTCCCAGCAGTGAGCGCGTGATAACAACCTGCAGCAATGCGCTCCAGGCCGCTAAGTGGTCAAGTGGCGCTATGGTTGATCTCACGCTGGCGTAACCTTTGGTTCTTTTTAACAGCTACCCTTTCCTCTGCTTTTTCGTTTCGCTGTCCAACTGTTTCGTTGCAATACCATATAGATGGAACACGACCGGCAGATGGCTCTAAAAATGGAGGCAGACAAGGTAGCAGCTAGGAAGAAGCTACTCGAGGTACAAAGGGGTGCCCTGCATGCGCAAATGCAAGAGAGGGAGAGCCTCAAGCGTGAGGTGAGTGAGATACGGTTCCAGGTTGCGATTGGTCCATGCCAGTACAGCACAAATTGAAGTGTCGGTCGTACATTGGATTGCATACGAAGAGAGTGACGGGAGGTGTTTCGAGCCTCCTTCCTTCGTTCCAGAGTACTCCGCAAAATTGCACGGAACATCGCCTACCGAATGAATGGCGCATGGCATGGTGTGTTCCACTTGCTCATTCACTTTGAGCTGGGGGGCTACAGAGGCTCGAGCATGGCCCATTGGCTTTTTCACTACATATCCCGTGCGTTTACAGTTTGCAGTTTACAGCAGTACCGCAAAAATTGGTGTGTCTGAAATGCTTGTTCTTTGTCTTCCTCCAATCACCAGGCGATGATGGAAGCGGATCGTGATCGCGAAATGGTGGATGTGATTGTCAAGAAAATCGAAGCCGAGGAAAGGGCAGAACAAGAGCAGTACCTCAAGACTAGGTATGTCCGGGACCGAGAGGCAGTTGTGAACAGAAGTGGAGACAGAGCGTGGAATGTTGAGTCTTTGCAATTTGCAATAACTCTGTTACGCATACGAAAAACGGCACGAAGAATCGCGAGCTTCCTCTTACTTTTTTGTGTAAGTTAGAGCCATCTGGATTGGTTCAGTAACAAATAAGCTATTAAGTAGACTTGCAAGGTTCTGCAACATTTTACGTCAGAATTCGAGCTTCCATGCCAAGTTAGCTGCGGGCACCAAACATGGACCAGAGTATAACCGATCGTCGTAAATTCGGGGAGATTTAGAGCCGAGCCGGAACTAGTCATTGTCATTGGTTGTAGAGAGTGCTGTCCACCTCGTCACATCTAAAGAGAAACTTCGGCCCAAAACCTAGATTTACAACATGAAAACACCGATTCAAGCAAATCTGGCTTGGGCGGACTGGAAACGACAGTGGTTATACGCGGCCTACTCGCACGCATGGCGTGTATGCCCGCGTGCGCACACACCATGCACAATCCACTGCTGCACACAGCCGGAGAGAGAAAGGAGGGGGCACGATACACCTTGTGGGTGATTTCACATGAGTGGTATTGGAACTATGTGTGTGCATGCTGTTGTTGTGCGTGGCGCTCTCCGCATTGATTGCTATCTGACATGCACACACGCACCGTGAGCAAGGTAGTTTACTTGCATTTCGCTTTGGTGCACTTTTGAATCATGCACAGGCGACGTGAAGTACAGCCTTCGCATCATGTCCGCCTCAAGTGTGTGACCTGTCAGTACAAAGGAAGACTGACAATGCCAAACACCAGGATATTCGGCTCGTTGCACTGGCAATAGTTGTTTGAATCTAGTATCGTTTTTGGCCCCTCTCGATAAGACACATCGGGCCATTTAATGTATATCCGTCGTTTCAACTCTTAGGGCAAGCTTTTTTTTTTTTGTCTTGAAGGCACCCAGAACCCTGTCGCTGTCGAGTTGAAGGCAAACACCGCACCAGGCGGTGCGTTGGAGGCCTCAGGTAAATCAAGGACAGTTCCTCCACCCCTGCCCCCGCCGGGCTGAGTTACGTCCATTAACGAAGACAGCGAGAGCAGTGATAAATTCATAAAATCATGACGGTAAGGTGTTTGATTGACACTTGTGGGTGCTATCCGTCTTGTTCTTTTAATGTCTTGTCTCGCGGGGGGGCAGGGAAGAAACCCGACGCACTGTACAAGAGGCGGAGAGGCGACGGGCTACCGAACTCGCCAATCGCGCCAGGCAGGAGAAGGTTGGTTGGGCTGGCTTGCCATGTTATAGCTTAGTTCGGCCGGCCATTTTGGGTTTTGGCGTTCCTTTACCTCCGAAAATGAAAACACCAAAAACACAACCATCGCGTGAAGGCGACGGTACGTCGTCGTAGACCAGGGGTGCAGTGGAGGTCTTATATAGCTCTGTGGCAGGCCATGGCGTCGAAGCACTTCTTGCAGAAGGCGGAGCCGGTGTCATGTGTGGGCTGCAGGCTAGCTTTTGAGATCTAGTGGCATGCGAAGTCTCCTGCCTTGCAATGCGGAGCAGATATGTTCTGCTGCAAGAATGTCATAGTTTTATCTTAGAATTCAACTATCCAACAATGCGGCGACGGCAGGAAGAGAAGGAAAACATACGGAAATACATGGAGATGGTCGCCCAGCGTGAGGCTAAAGCGGAGGAGGAGAGACTGCGCAAGAAGGTAGCCGCCGACGCAGCGTTCAAGGCTGTTGTAGAACAGACGGAGAAGCAAACCAACGAGGAGGATGAGCTGCGAATGCTGAGGTGGGTGATACAGCAGTGTTGTGTTCTTCGTTTGGAGCAAGGGTGGCGTTATTTGACACCAGGACACCAGGAGAAGTATGGTTACCTGATATATGGTTTGAACAAACGCGTTTCTACGCTTGTTGTTTTTGTTTGTTGCAGAGACATGCTATGGGAGGAGGAGTTGGAAGCCAAGCGCATCCAGGACGACGAAGATCGCAAGCGGAAGGTACCTTGGTTTCTTCTTCCGAGGTCTTTATGCCCCAGGCGGCTATCGACCAGGCGGACATGAATGATGTTCGAGACTTGAGAAGAGGGAACGATTCTCGGCAGACTCCTAGCTAAGTGTTGTGATGGTTATAGGGGAGAACAGGGATCCTGCTGCAGTGCGCTACTCTTGGATGGCTGATCTGCCTGATCTGCCTGATCTGCCTGATCTGCCTGTCCATGTTGTGGTATCTCAACAGGCGGCCGAGAGCAAGCTGGCCATGATGGAGGCGAATGAGGAACAGCTCAGGCAGAGACAGGAGCGGCGCGCGGCCGAAAAGGAAGAAGAGAACCGCCTCATTCAGATCATGTTGAACAAATTCAAGGTGCGGGGTATCTGTGCGTGGCTTTGGTCTTTCACCGAATCCCGAGTTGGGAGTGCCTGCCGCACCCGAGACTATTTGTGCATGACGTCTCAAAACGGCATGGTGTCCCTCGTTTTTCACGCGGATAGCATGTGGGCGGGCCTACAGAACCCTTCTGTCGTGTTGTTAATGTGTGGCGTGCTATATTTCACGGCAGGTCGCACTGCGGAGGTCGCGTGACTAACCCGAATGTCTGTCTCCCATCTGCGCCCGTAAGATCTCTCCGGTGTTGCTTCGTGGGCAGCCTTGTCTACGGCAGCATGCACGCCTTTGGCAGGGCAGTGCTGCTTGTGTGTCCTTGTGTTGATTGCATTGCGGAAGTGGAGATTTTCGAATGAGTGTGACCATCCATTAGCGTAGGTGTTGCAAGCGTCATCATTTTGAAGCCTACCTTGATATTTCTTTCGGCTAATTGTGTTCAGGTAGTGCTACTGGGGTACTCCATTTTTGTGTAATCACTCACCTCCCGAGTGCGTGACCAACGAACCGGCTCAAAGTTTTTGTATGGTTTGCGTCCTTGGCAACTAACTCCCTGCACTAGTTGATTCTGTATTACGGACCCTCCCTGCGTATTCCATTTAGACCTTCTTTGGTTTTTCGTTCGTTTACCTTGAAGAGTGGGGAAGAGGTCCTGGATGTATGTAGGTCAGGACGGTTTTTGTCGTGAACGACCTGTGATAGCCCGACTCCCGTTGTCAACGTATCTTCATAGGAGGATGAGGAACGGGAAAAGCGGGAAGAAGAGCTACGCGAACGCATGAAGAAGGAGCACAAGAAGAACATCGAGGTGAGCACCCCTCTTTTGCTCCCTGGGAATAAGAACCTTTGCGCGCGATTCTTGGCATTCATTGTAAAGAAGCAAACACGTGGTGGAGCAGCTTTTGGCGTGCAGCGACGTCTTCGCGGCAACTGCCGCAAGAAATCCATGAAATACCTCGCCATACGTGTGAGTGGTTTGCGTGAACATAACAGTTTTTCCCAAGAACATTTTTTCAATCGTGTATCAACATGTCCTTTTGATGCCAGGATCAAAGAGAGGAACGCGCCGTCCTATACGAAAAGGAGAAGGAATTCGAGATGAAGGACGCTCACGCCGAGAGGGAACGAGAGCTCTATCGCCAACGCGTAAGCCTCTTGTTCGTGTGATTTACAACAATGTGTTGAATGCATCCCCGCGAAATAGAGCCAGTCGCGGCGACTTTGGGCGCTGGTTGCTCATGGCATGGGTGCTTGGCTGTCCTCGGGCATACGCGGTAATGTACGGACGAGCCCCCTGCGCGCGTGCCCGTGAGAAGGAACCGCGAGAAAAGACTCGCTGGCGCGAGAGAAGATAGATATGGCGAAGCACGAAGAGCATGTAACCTATTCCGGCATCGCATTTGCATCTGTCGGATTAATGATCAAGTCTGATCGTTGATTATTGAAATACGTCAGAAGGTGCCGGTCGTGTCCGTTTCATACCCGACACGCCAAGGGCAACACCCATGGTGGAGAGGATGGTGTTCTTCTCCTCATAGAACTGTGAACCTTGTACAGTCGCAATTTGAACTGAGACCGCCATGATTTGGGCTGTTCAGGTGGTGAAAGAGGCTCGTCGCCGGCTCCTCGAGCAACACGGAGCAGCTGTCGAGGGGTATTTGCCCAAAGGAGCATTGAAGTCCAGAGATGAGCTTCAGTTGGTTCGTGATCTCAGCAACAAGAGGGCCGACGGTGGTGCGCTGGGCCGGTATTTGTCTTGCCCGTTCCCCGGCACTGCCGGCGACGGCCGGTGATTTTGCGCAATGGTGATGAGCTCTTCGATCGAGAAGTAGGGGACACTGCGTACCATTTCGCCTGCACATCTTCCAGGCGCTTGCCTTGTTGCGATGTGATTATTGCTGACCATCGTGTGGGAGGGAAACGATTCGGATTTTCAGAATCACGTAGGTTCGGTTAATTATTTGGATACAACACTCCGTGGTATTCCCTTGCATGTACTGGGTAGTCTTACCCTGTACATCGCTCACGGGAAGACGGTATAATTCTGCGCTGCAATATGCCGTATATATGTGATTGCACTCAACAAACAATATTCGTCGATAGTGATGTCGACGTTTTTTTGTCTTGTTTGTTTTTCGCGAACAGGTTCTTTGAAAGCTTGTTCCCTCTTCCCGTTTAGTTCGTTGTGCTTGGTCGCCCCAACTTATTCATGGTCATTTGTAATATGTACCGATGATCCTTTGGTCTTGCCTCAGTATTTGAAGAGCGCTCTTACCCGGGCCGACACAGAGCACTGCTCTGCGGTGCCATGCATGCTTCAATTTGAACTTGAAATTCGTA
Source organism: Ectocarpus sp. CCAP 1310/34 (assembly GCA_902602495.3). Lineage (NCBI taxonomy): Eukaryota > Phaeophyceae > Ectocarpales > Ectocarpaceae > Ectocarpus > Ectocarpus sp. CCAP 1310/34. Next base: position 121,910 of record CACKRE030000460.1, on the reverse strand, counting down.
CCCTCAAAAATGCAATCACGACCTTACCTCAGCATATTGCGCTCCGTATTCAAGGACTCCAAACACCGTATATAGGCATGCGCCTTAAACAGATGGGCTGACAAGCATACACAATTCTTGGCCCAAAGGGAAGGAACTGTGTTCGTGCGGAAGCTCACCTATCCCATCTACTGTTGATTCCTACCCTCTCGATTGGCACCTACTTGCTTGCCTGTGTTTTCGGTGCTGTTTCACTTTCTGCCAAGGCCACATTCTCTGTGTACATGCTTATCGCGTACGAGCTAAGGGTTAAGACACATTCCTCAAGTTGTCACGGAAGACCATACAACAGTTTCGTACCTTGTTGGCACCAGCGCGATGGAAGCGCGCTCTCGACACGGAATGCCAACACTTCATCGACGCAAAAATCCTAGCTTCATATTTACCCCCGTATGTATGGTCCATGCACAACCATATGCCCAACGATTCCCCTGCACACAGGTACAACACTTGTCTTGGGGTAGGGATGGTGGGTGTTCTGGAATCCGGCAGTAACGTCAGGCAGGACACACATCTTCCTATTTTGGTTACTGATAATTCTCCCCTCGTTTCGCATGGGGTGGGTGGTGTGTAGCGTACCATATCCAACTCCTCAACGGATTTGGACAGCTCTTGGTACAGTGGGTGGCCCGATATAGTGCAGAGAAAATTCACCGGCACTAAACCGGACACCGGCACACTATTCGAAGTACAGAACGAGTTTTCCAGTGTGTGCGAGCCGAAAACACCGGCACTATAACGGCAACCGGCACTATTCAACCGGCACTATATCGGGCCACCTACTGTATTCCAGTGTGTGCGAGCCGAAAACACCGGCACTATAACGGCAACCGGCACTATTCAACCGGCACTATATCGGGCCACTCCCTGTATTTGCTACTGTTAAGGAGGACCCGATTCGCAGGGTATCCGTCGATTGACTTTTACCTGAATCGGTACACCTTCGCACTACTCCATTATTTTCCGATGAAATCACCTCCAAATAAATTTCCGCGAGATGTTGACAAAAAAACGGATCTGGCAGGCCGGTTCTATCGGTTTATATGGGAGATCCAACTCTAAGGTTTCAGAGACGAACGCGGCAAACGATTTCTCCGTCAACCGCCACCTGAAAGTTTTGTTTTGTTCCGAGGGAAAATTAATTTCGTGAGAAAATAACACATACCAGTGATGCTGATGCGGAGGGATTTCAGAGGGGGCTCCGTGGTGAAAAATAGGGGGCACTGTGGTGGTAAAGTTCCGTGGGTCTTTTTATTGCCAATAATGGCGCGCACCTTTTTTCAAATCAATGAAAACGTAACTGGAGAGGTGATCACAGATATCGTTACAATATTGTTGTGCATGGACCATACCATATGCACATACCTATGGAACGCATGGCATATAATATTTGGTCGTTTTTCGCTCTTGGGCATTTGTTTCTCTCGCGGCAACGCGTTATTTCTCGCGCCTTCTTCTCAGGACATGCAGGAGACTCGTCGATACATGAACGTTCGTTGATGTGTGGAGCTCGGCAGGTGTCTCACCGCGCGTGTGCTCGATCGCATTTGGTGTACCCAAACACACAAGCTGCCATTACATCCCCCCTGCTCTTCGCCCGTGAGTGAAGATGTTAAAATTACCAGCTTTTTTAGGCCATCTGTGGTGGACACCTCGGTAGCTTCTTCCGGTTCTCCTAGCTGCTCTCCATGCTGCTTACGATTCTATTTTCTGCCTTCCATTGTATAGCTACAACTGGATCCTCCCTGGCTACTCTTAATCATCCTCCATAGAGAATTCCAGAACAAATCCCCGCTCGAATCAACAAGACACATATCTTGTCTGAAAGAGTAAATGGAACCTGTACCTTTTGTGTCTCGGCCAGGAGCTCTCCATTGTTCAAGCGCCACATTTCCAGCGGGCCGCTACCAGGCCAGCATTCCGAATTTTTGGGCAATCACAGACCGCCATTCCGAATTGTCGGCCTCTCACAGGCCGCTATTTCTCCCATCATTTTCACTTGAATCAGAAAAGGACCCCCCCCCCAAGTCCGC
>CACKRE030000460.1:103404-119299 GCA_902602495.3 Ectocarpus sp. CCAP 1310/34 | reverse complement strand
CCCCCCCCCAAAGTCCGATCCGGAAAAAATCAAGCCGCAAGACTCAGCTTATCTCCTGAAAACGTCGTGAAGTTTTCAGCGTTTGTGTTGTGAAGTATTCCCCATCCTGATTTCCCCCCAATCTACTTACTGATTTTAGTAAAAAATCAGGTCCGCAGGGCCCCTTTTGTCGCTGCAAAGCCCCCTACTGCGCCAGTGTTACAACTGGTGCTACAAAACGTTTCGGAAAGGGTCATTGAACTATCGCGCAGCGAAAAAATAGGGCGTGTTCATATATTTGGAACCCCCTTTCGGTGGTTCCACGCCGGGACTGCAATACGCCGACCAGCGGTGCAAATATTTTTTTCTACAGATTGGGCAACTTTCTTGCACCATGCTATTAAAATCTGAGGACTATTCAATATTTCCTTCGAAATATTCAACGCACACCAACACGAGACTCTATCCGTATTCATCCCACGAGCAATCCGTCCATGGAAACTCGATGATGCCAAATCTCGGCTGTCGAAGCACCATTTTGGGCATAACTCGCTTCCACAATGACCGATTGCTATTTTTTTTAAAGGTCTCCTAGAGCATGGGAGTCCTTTTTTTGCATAACTGCGTTGTTAGAAAGAGGTGGGAAGTACGGGGTTGCATGCAATATTTGTAAATGAATCATGTTTAAGGCTTCTGATTGGCCGAGACACATTTATTGTCATTGCATTGAGGCCACGGCTGTGATTGAAGTTCCGGCCACGGCGATTTGTTCCCTTGCTCATGAGGGTCAGTCGCTATGATACAAGCTGTCTATTTTCTAAACATATTTCGTCTGACAGCGGTGGTTGAATAAGTTTGGGTTCATTTCCTTGAACCAGCTTGTAGCGAAAGCCGTCGCCTGACCTCGCGCGCACTCTGCTGCGAACTGCTCTGTCGCAAAGCGCAGGGTATACAGCTGAGAGAGCGGCTCCAGAGCAAGAGCGTGATCGCGGGCAACACTGGAAAGACATCCCGGAAAGCCGGAAAGAACCCACTTACTCGAGAGCCCAAAAATTATTTGGGCGTCTTACGGGTAGGAAAATGGCGAATTCTACCAGCGATTCCGGCCGGCCTGTTAGAAAATTGGCCAATTTTCCAACAGCGATCCTGTTGGAGTATCGCTGTTAGAAATGGGGGGGGGGGTACCCCCTCGTCACACCCCGATCGTGCCAGAACGAGGGACTACACCGTCTGCTGGCCAAACAGAGGCCAGTATCACGAGTTCATGCACAAACCCTCTGCAGGTATTTAAAATTCAGGGCGTTCTGCGTCGTGTTGACCGCACACGAGCCAAAAATGTCAACCCTGCCAAATTGCTTTGCTGACGTTCTTGCCTTTCAGCCGGAAAGAGCAGCTTTTGCGCCTGCTGCATGTGTGACCAGTTGAAAACGCACGCTAGAGCGAGAGGCCTTAAGCCGTCGACATCCACAAACTGCAACCAATGACGTGTGGTTATACTCATACCCTCTGCTCGCGGACCAGAAACAAAGCGAATTGTCCAGTTTTTATTGCACGCGGCCTGAAAACGTGAACCGTGTGTTGCGGTGTTGACTTTTTTTTTTGTTCCGCCGCGTGTTTGCTTCGTGTGTCACAAGCGACCAGTCACAAACGCATGCCAGAGAGGGGCCTTCGGCCGACGGCATCCATCAAGAGCGGCCAGTGGCGTGTAATCGTACACATACCCTCTGCTCGCGTCCTAGAAACAAAGCGTATTGTCCAGTGTTGATTGCTCAAAGCCTGCAAACGTAAACCGAAGTGTGGTTCGGGTTTGGCTTTATTGGACGTTGCCTTTTTTACTGCTGCTTGCTCCGAGTCGAGTGTGATAAGTGTACAACGCATGCCATCAGAGAGAGGCCTTTGGCCGACGACATCCACAAACTGCAGCCCATAGCGTGCAATGATACATATGCCCTCTGCAGGGATCCATAAACAAGACGCTCGGTGTCTTGTTGGTCGCACACGAGCCAAGACCGTGTCCTGAAGCATGTTTATGACCCATAAGAGCTTGATCAGCCTCTTTTTTCCCTTCAAAAAAAAAATTCCGAAATAATCAAGCCGTACAACTCGGCCTTAGACTTTGAAACTTTGAACACATGTACATTGGGTTGGCGCAAAACGCTGCGCGGAGCCTTTTTTTTTGCATTCCATGGTTTCCTCTCCCTTCTTCACCTCGCTCCTCGACAAGCTTGTGCTTAGACATGGGTTGTAGTGAAGGGGGGGGTCTTCCTGGCGAGAAGGGCTAGACTCACCCTCAAGAGATGACCGAAACCTTTTTGCTGCTGCGCATCCGCCGCGAGGCGTGCGTGTGGTGGTCGAGTTGGGTCGGCACTGACGAGGTCAGGCGGGACNCCTTCGGCGCGAGAATTTTTATTTTTCAGACCAAGAACCTTGAGTGCAACGAGGGAGAAAGCGAGGAACCGACTGGGAAGGACAGCAACGAGAGCGTGTACGGACGCAGACACATTCTGACAGCACTTCAGACAGCAGCTTTGTGCCCCGCCAGCTGCTTGTTCCATGCCTACCATCGTGTTTTTGTACAGACAGCACTTCAGACAGCAGTATGCTGAAGTCGGCAATCTTACGTTTTGGTATAATAGAATGGGACAGGGAGGGGGTGATGCTACTGTAGTCGAACGGTGGGACGGACGTGCAGTTCAGTATTTGGGCACGCATACGGTACTGCAAGGATTTTTAGGTGTACCTTTTCANTTTTGTACAGACAGCACTTCAGACAGCAGTATGCTGAAGTCGGCAATCTTACGTTTTGGTATAATAGAATGGGACAGGGAGGGGGTGATGCTACTGTAGTCGAACGGTGGGACGGACGTGCAGTTCAGTATTTGGGCACGCATACGGTACTGCAAGGATTTTTAGGTGTACCTTTTCAGGCTCTTGGATACCTTTTTCTCGTTATATGTGTGCGTGTTCTTTAGATCCTCAGATGGCTCTAGTACTTTCGTGACCACGGGCTGAGAGTATTTGCTAGATTTTGGCATTTAGCAACTGACATACGGTTTAATGTGAAGACAACAACAATGGTCGCCGGTTCTTCGGGGTTCCAGGAGCAGCGCATGACCCCGAAACCTCTAGGACCCCGAATACCCCGTGACAGAGAAAAGACAAAAGGCTCTTCCTCACGGCGTTTCGTTCTCCCCCAATGTACATGTGTGCAAAGCTTCAAAGTCCAAGCTTTCAAAACGGCGTGATGTTTTTATGTTAAATGCTCTTGTATCCATTTCCTTGAACCAGGTTGTATCTTCTGTCTGTCTTGGGGGCGTTGCGGATACGGCTCTGCTGGGGGCTCAGATATAGCTGGATATGTTGGTGGTACCCCTTGTTGTCCCATCCGGGGGGGCTCTGCTGATGTCTGAACATGATTTACTCTCTTCTCTTGTCTTTCCTTTCATCCCCCGTCCATGGGGGCCTTAGGTCCTAGCCTCCGCCCTGACACCCTGGGGAGGCCGCCTGAGGAGGTCAATTGATGGCATATGGCTCTCTTGTCTGCATGTCTCGTGCTCTGTCTCTGCCCCTGTGTGTCTGTCTGTCTATCTATTTGTCTCTCCTATAATTCTCAGCTTGCGAGTGACCGCGACGTGCGAATGTGTGACTGCCGGACATTTCTTCTCCACATTCCGCACTTTGCTGTATGATACAATAGCTGTGATGTTGATTATTTTCAACGAAGCGTGTGTTACCACCGCGGCCGCCGTGAGGTGCACAAAACTGTTGTGCTGCAAAAACAGAGTATACAACGTACACCCTATTGTCAAGTAGAGGGAGTATCATTCAGTAGTCGACTTCCGTTGAGCGTAATAATATGACTGCTACTGCGGCGGCGGGACGGATCTCTTTGATGATTGACAGCTGCTGAATGCTGTGTGTTTCTGTTTTTCCCGTCGAGATGCATGAAGAGCGTGATGTGCTTCGACAACTACGTCGAGAGCTAGAGGTAGTGCAACAACAAACGAGATAGTAAACCTACTCCCTCAACAAGCAGTTGGCGCGCGTCCAGTTCGTAGACTCCATGCTCGCTTTCTCAGTGCTCGCTTCCAGTGCTTGCGGAACGAACTGCTGCGCCCTTTTACTCCGTACGCCGCACCCTCCGCACTCTGTACTTTTGCTTCTTTGTGCGGGCTTTTTTACCTCCGTATGGTGCGTGAAACGTTATTGTGGTGCTTTTATGACACCCATCGTTACGAAGGGGGGGTGTCATGCATTCCTCTGAAAGTACGTATGGATTATAGGTTCAACAGGAGGAGTACGTAGCTGTGTGCTTGGATCTTTGCAGTGCAGATGACAAACCTCGCAGTAACAAAACGTGCTCGTGCATGTGTACCACATGTTACAGGGGACAAACCGAGATTAATGCTCCGAGAAGTTTGATAGGCCACTGAGCACCGCATCCATTCCGTGCCACTTGCCAGACCACACTATACCTGGAAGCTCAACACCAACGCTCGTTGCGTGCCGACCGAAATCCCGTTCCACGCCAAGAAGAATGCGCGTGTGTCCAGTTCGTGGACTCCATGCGGAGGCATTCAAATTGTTATGGAGAGGTAGACTCTTTTGAGAGGTGTGTCCTGCATCGTTCAGGAATCATTGAACAACTACAAGCAGTGCCGCAGTGGCGTGCCGTGTATTTCTGAAAGACCTATGAAGTTTGGAGTATCCTCCCTGTCGGTCGCGCTTCTCAGTGCTCTTTTTGTCTCGATAAACACGACGAGACACAACGAAATATATATACAAATCTCAACATGCTGAACGCCAATTCCATTCGTCCATTCATCTTGTGACTCGCTTCGCTCAGCGAGGCGGCGCAAGCTGTCTAATTTCTTGCCCATGTATTCCTCGTATCTTTCCGAAAGAGCCAATAATCCACTCGGTCAAACCGTTCGTTGTTTTTCCAAAGTGCTTGAAAGCGGTGCACAACAAACAGGGTGCAGCAAGCGCGAGTGTATCGTGCACATGTGGGCTGTATCATGTATTATTGTGTGTAAAATACACATGTATCTATACATACAGCAGTGTTGCAAAGGAGGTGAGCGTTGAAGTCTATGAACAGCGATGCGCTGAATGGAGACTGGGGCTTGCGTGACGGATATGTCGGAGCAAGCCGTTGTGGTTCTTCCAAAAAGCTGAAAACTCTTGTCATAGTCTGACCCCCGACGAGCGGCAGGTAGGCATTTCCCCTCCCAGCCATGAGAAAAAGGACGATTATTTTATGGTTCGGGTTCGTGGCTAGGGAATGCTCCACTTCACAGGCCGCGTTGCGTTGTGGCTAGCGTGTTGTGTGTGTGTGTGTTTTTGTCCTATTTATAATGGCGACAGTCCCCCCATGTTTCGTGGTGAGACGTGTACTACACTTTTCAGCGTATGTAGAATACTACACTCTTCAGTGTACTTTTTCGTACAACTACAACCATCCAGGGTCACACAGGAGGGGGTAAACACCAGGGCTTTTTTCTCCTTTTCATTTCTTTTCATGCCCCACCTTCCGCCTGCGGTGCGCGCTGAATTTTATTTTTATCGCGAGAAGGGTCCAGCCATCCCTTTCCGTCGTCAGTGGTGCTAACGTCGAAGTTTAGTACTCACGAGAGCTATTTAGCTACACCCGCAACTTTCGTGAATTTTTTACTCCATACGAATCCGAACTCACGACCTCTGCGACTAGAGAATTACGAGGAAACCTATACCACCGGGGCGACCAGCGTGGAGGGCGGTAAGCACGAGGGCGCAAGAGATGGCTGGGCATACATACCATAGTAATTTCAGCTCTAGGCCAGCTTTCGACGGAAAGCCGATTGAAGACCATTTATGTGCAATATTTATTGACATTTTTCGCCCTTGGGCTATGCTATATAGAGGTGCCCATCGCTGGGAACTCAGAAAAGCGAGGAGCGTCGAATCGTCACGTGAACCTGAGTAAGTCTGTAGATAGGTTTAACTTCCCATGCTAGACTATTTCCCCCTATGGTTTCCTTGTACAACACGAATGTACATGCTGTCTCCTCATGCATTGAAGATGACGCGAAGAGAACGGTCTTCCTGCTTCCCTCGGATTTTTTCTCGCTCGTCCAGCTGTTCCCAGTCTCTATCCAGGTAACGTATCCTCCAATTAGGTGCCCTTACGTCGTATACTAACCCGGCACTTTCCTTCAATTCCCCCGTTAAATCGACAAAGGGAGACGTTTTCCCCACCTGGTACCTACCGAATACTTGTCGTTTACTCTCTGGACAGATCATCTCTCTCGATCATTCATTTTGGGAATTCTTGTCGGCCCCCGGTGTTTCACCGGTAACATTTAAGAGGACCTCTGGCCGTTGTCCTTCCATTTTTCTCGATCATTCTTGAAAGAGTGATCCCGTCTACGGGGATACGTGTGTCGATTCGCAGTACGCGTTTTAGAAGTGTGGCCTCCCATGCTTGGCAATCTTTGCAAGAACGGAAGCGAAACAAGCACTTGTAAATACATGCACCAGAGGGGTCTGTCCTCCGTTGACCTCCTGAGGCACCTTCCCAGGGTCATTAACGGGGGAAGGTTAGGCCCCTAAGCCTCCATGGAGGGGGGTAGAAGAGAAGACAATAGAGAACATCGTTTGTCCAGAAGTTAACAGAGGCCCCCCGGATGATACAACAAGGGGATAAGTGCCATCAACATGTCCAAGTACCATGTCCGAGCACCCAGTATAGCCCTGTTTGTCCACAAATCTCCTCCAACGATCGGAAAGTGTTTCGAAAAAGAAAGCAAATCAAGCGCTCTGGTCCTCTTTCTTTACGTGCGTCTTGAGAGGAATCTAGAACGTTAACCTGCATCCTGAAAAATGATCAATGACCATGGCCATGCAAAACTCCAAGTGGAACATGCCGTCGGAGGTTGTTGGTTTACAGCGCGATTGCCTCCATCCGCCCAGCAACGAGTCGCTACAAAACGACGGCTACAGAGTCCGTGGTGGGTGCTCGTACATCCTATTGATGCATCTTGATCTACGTGTCAGCTCACTTACTTTCAGGCGCAGAAACTGACTAAAGTATTTTACTGAAATCGGAGCAGCACATTTTGTGGTGGGAGCTATACCAACGAACCGTATTGTGGATGTCTTTCAATGAATGAACCAAGGCCATATGTCGCACGGAGAAAACGAATCTCGATGAAACGGCTGCTGGTGTACATCAGCCACTGCAAGAAACAACCTGTTTCAAAAACGCGGTTGCTGGTAAGCGATGACGACTAATCGTTGCAAAGAGACAGCCTGGTACTGAGGGTGACACCAGATACCATACTGCTGCGAGTTATCGGTGAACAGCGTAAGAAGGACATCAACCGGCAGCTTTCCTACGCTCAACCTCTGAAAAGGGTAGGGTGCCAGAGCGTAGAAGCCACAGTCCAGCAACGGCGCCTATTTTTCGCGGGAGCTTTGCAAGGCAGCCAGGCGGGTGACTCCCGAAACGGTTGTGCTTGGCGAACTGGTAGGGGGGGAAGGCCAGACAGGGGGGAACCGGAGCAGAACTGGCAGGTGTGCCTGAATGACGCCTTTATGAGTTCAAGGCAAAGGTTGGATCTACAGACGCCGAGCCATGCGTTTTTGGAGTCCCGTAATTAACTTGGGCGGAGCATCGAAGGTGAAGCGGGGTGTACCATGGCATGCGGGGGTACTGCAGGAGGCTAACATGTTCATGAACTCCCGGCAAAAGAGTAAAGTGGAGGCTAGCCGTCACCGAGTGCTCCAGCGAGGAACAAGCCCGGAAAGATGTCGCACAGACATGGTAACAATGGGGCTGGAGGGGGGCAGCAGACGGACGAGACGGCGAGGGAAAAAATCAAACCAGAAGAAGCGGACCGATTACCGCGACATGTACCGAAGTGGCTCCTTGACTAATTTTCCGCCCCCCAACATTTATCTTGCAGTAACCATGGTGTTGGTCGAGTAGAACATGTTGTGTGGGGTCGATAACCCTCACTCCGCGTAAGAAGGGGATGCTTTCACCACGTTGTGTTATACTTCGCATTGGTCAAGCACCATCGAGGCAGTTAAACAGTGCTCATAAGAGTCCCTCGAACCGAAAGTACCAGCAAATACAGTTTGTCATTCGCAGCTGTCATCCGTGTGCAAGGGAGTAAGCACAAGATGCCGAACACCCTTTGGAGGATGCAGCGCACCCGCCATGCGACTCGCTGAATACCTCACCGCGCTTTGCGCTTGTTCATGTGACAGCCTGGTCCGGTGAAAGCCCGGTGTTCTCCGCCCCGGCTTTGTAGGAATGTAAAGTCAAGGTCTCACAACCACGGCATGCATGAGTAATTTCCCCACCCCCTCCCCATCAATGCATGATTGCATCAACTCCCTCAAGTGAAGCTGCGTTTCCTATCGCCAGTGGCCCTGTTTACGTTTGTTTGTTCGTCGCAGTGGTGTCTTCGGCGCGTTTGTTTTTCTTGTTCGCTTTCTGTTATGTTTTTCTCTTTTCTTTTCCACCTGGTCTTCTCTTTTTTCGGTAAGCGTGTAGGGCCGAGCGGAGGGCTCTAGACGAGCTGTCGTTGATTTCTATTGGTTAACGGACCATTCGGGTCCATTTTCTTTGCGTATGCCTATTGTAGTATACGTTGACCTGTGACCACAGGCGTCGACCACAGGCGTCGAGCAAGTCGAGTGCTCGATCAGTACAGAAGGAGGTGTGGACACACCACACCTGCGTAGCAGTCGATCACAGTGGAAAGTCGCCTTTGGATATTTGCCATGTCTCATTTGAAATGTTGGCGTTTCTATCTGCCTGGTTTGCATATTGGTAGGAGAAAGATACTTGTAGAGAAAGATAGAGACTCGTGTGAAAATATATGCTTGTTTACCATCACCAAGGAGGTAAATTCGACCAGCCGTCCCAGGCCACGGGGGAGGGATTCTGATGCTAGGCCCTGCCTGACTTCAGATGTGCTAAAGTTATCGTTTATCAGGTTGACCCCCAGGATCAGTCCTGGTCAAAACACTATCGTCGAATACGCTTTGCGTGGGAGGTTGAATGAACACTTGTGAGGACAAACTAGCGAACTGGCGTGGCATTAGTCCGGCATGATATCGCCGTGTTTGATTATTATCATTCACAAACAATGCTATCGCTTTTGTTGCGTAAGACCATGTGCCTACTTTTCCATCTGTGATCAAGATGATTATTGCCTACTCCAGCAGCAACAAACTTTGGGGGCATTGTGAACACAAGGCACCTGGATAGCAGTAGTTCACGGCCGGAAGCCTCCCTTTTGATCAATATGTCTAAGATATGGAAGATTAAGGTTTTTATCTATCTGGCATGTTGGCAGGGAATAGAGAGAGAGAGAGAGAGAGAGAGAGAGAGAGAGAGAGAGAGAGAGAGACTCGTGTAAATCACACTCTGGTTACCATCACCAAGGAGGTCAATGATCCAGAGCGGTCATATTCTCCTTTTGTCTGCCATAAAAGGATGTGGAAGCATCGTTGGACAAGCCGCACGCTTCGACGAAGAGTCAACGGGTTCATTTCTTAACAGAGGCAGTCTCGTGCCTGACACCTGCCTTTCGAACACCCGGCGAAAACCATCTCCGTGAACGAAGAGATAGAACCTTGCGACCCCTGCTCTCCACTGTGGAAATGTTACGTGCATAGCCGTCCACGTCTCGTTCGGAACAGGTACCAAACTTGTTGTGGCAGGCTGGCAGGTGGAGCCCCGACGTTTACCAAGGCAGGTTGACAGGAGGAGCCCAAGGACCTTTTTTGACAGGTTGACAGGTGGAACGCAGACCGTACGCATGCATACGGTGACTGACGTATTCGACGGAATAACAAGTCAACAAGCATGCCTGCACCATCAGTCACGACTGCTTGTTTCGGGACGTGTGTAGTAGACCTCCCGCATAACCACCGTTTGTTTCGCGCATTTTCCGATTTGAAACTGTCTGCTTTGAGCCCAAGGGACTGCTACTATAGAAGTATTATTCACTGTACATGGCTACATATGCAATTTACTGTTCGAACTTTGTTTCTTTACCGAATCTCGTGGATCAGGTGATTCATATCATGTAGATTCTCGATCCACGCATGAATACACGGACCAACATCTTCGCGTGTCTCAACTACCGCGTTATCGATACTAACCTGTCATCTGTTACTTTTTGATCATCGCTGTTGTTCGTTCGGACGTTTCACGTTTCTAAGTCACGAAGTTGACTTTTCTCGCCGCAACTCGATAATCATTTGGCATGTTACCACGAAGATCCACGGTACGGGGAAAACATGACGTGATCACCGTCGCTCTGAATATTGTACCTCGGTTGCGTAATTAGTGCGCAATCTACAAAGAAGATCTCTGTGCGAGGAATCGCGTAATCGAGACAGGGTTGTTGTCTCTGTGCAATCGCTGTTCACCTGTGCTGTAATCGGTGAGCACTCGCGTTCTCGAGACAAGGTTGTCTCTTTGCAAGACAGCAGTCCAGACAGCATACGCTGTAGTCGACGAACATTCATTTTGGTAAAAGTGTGGGACAGGGGGTAGGTTGATGCTGCTGCTGTAATCGAATGAAGTGTGTGGGCGTGTACTTCAGTTTTGGGCACGCAAACGTCCTGCAGGGATTGCAGGTGTACCTCTTCGGGCTTGTACCCTTTGCACAGGATCATATCATATCGTAACGAGACTGACAAGCGAGTGCAATACCGCGTGTTCTTTTACATCATCTGATGGCTCTAGCGTTTTTATGACGACGGACCGAGTTTTGCTAGATTTTGGGATATAATATCAAGACAACAACAACAACAACAACAACAACAACAACAACAACAACAACGACAACAACAACAACAACAACAACAACAACGACAACGACAACAACAACTGTTTACCAGCGACCGAGACAGGTTGTTTACCGTAGGTGACACAAGATTACTTCCACAGAAGATCCACGTACAAAATGAACACAAGATCCGTGTGACGTTTTCCGTGTAGCCCTATAGAGTGAGCACCGATGTACAATACGGCCATAGAAGATACCACACCCTACAATGAGTCGAATATATGTCCACGGGGCACTATCACACCGGTGCGTCAAGCCATGATTATGCACAAAGACAACGCAAGCCTGCACTAGCCCTATTGCGACCGATAATACTCTGAAGAGATGAACGAAGCACACAACACTGCTGGCTTCGCGGCTCAGACTCAGCGGTTCAGACTCCAGCGGCGGCGCCACGCCCTATTACGTCACATGTTTTTGTGGTTCCTGAGACTCGCGGAGCACCCACTGTACCTGCCAATGCCCACGCTGCTAAGGCCAAATATCATACGTGTTTTGAAGGCGGTGATGTATCGACAACATAGTAGTCGTGACGTGGGGCACATGTCATGCAAACTCAGTCATCTGGTTGTACCTCTGTCCTGCTGCTTCGATAGTCAAGCGACGGCGATTGCGGTCGTGGGAACGGTGGTGCCCTCTTCTTTTTTGTCCCCGTCAGGAGCCTCTCCGGCTTCTTCTCTGATACAGTCAGCTCGAACTCTCCGATCCCCTCCACGATATCGGCAGAGACTTCTATACGACGCCGGGGTCATCGCCATACAGCGCCCCCCATTCCACTCCCTACACTTGGTCAAGTGGTGTTCCCGGCCCCGTACCCACCTCCTACACCAGGCGCATCAAGTTCTAGAGTATCATCATCCTCGCTGAATCGAATGACAAAGACCTCGATGACCGCCGCGAAGACGTTGGCGAGCAGTGGGGGCCGACAGCAAACACCATCGCAAGAACTGTGACTCATAAACAGTCCGATAGCTCTCCGTCGTCTGTGCGCACCTGGGCTTGCATTCTGTCGTGGAATCCCGGCCCTGTCCAGTACCTTCCACAGAAGCTCTGGGTCTACCAAATCACACCCCTTATTCACGTCGACGAAGCACATATAGACATTTATTTTCTCTCTCGGCTCCAGGTCATGGAGTCGGCGAACGATGAACAACAAGTCGATGGTGAATCGCCCAGGTCGGAACCTGCACTGTTAGCCTTGCACCTGACCCCAACATATGTGCGCGTCGTCAGGTTGCTTGTTGAAAATCACGAAACAAGGTTCTTCCGCCCTTTGGCTGGCTAGGCCAAATCTTGTTTTGACTTGGCACTTCAACAGTGGGAGGAAGTCCCGGAATACGAGCTGCCCCCTTACGATTCAGTACACACCAGTGAACAGGACATCTATGGATTCATCGGGTTTTTCAATCGGCGGAAAAAAATCCGTCAAACCCTCTAAAAAGTGATTTTTGGTTTTTTCCACCTACTGTCGCAAAGTTCAGTAACTATAACGCAAATCACGTCCGATGAAAACATAGATATCGTGCTCACGGAGGTGATGCAAGAAACCATTCCAGAATCTTTTGCGTCAACATCTCTCAAAACGGATCCTACAATGGGGTAGTGTTGGGAGACACACGAGTCCAAAAGTTCCCCGCGTGTCGGGAAGAAAAAAAGAAATGTGGTGACCACGCACCTAGCCGATTCGGTAGCGACCGGCGGGTCAAGGACGCGTAAGCCCACGGCTGTCTACAGAGGGAGCACCTATGGAGCAAGCTCAAGAGGGAGCAATGCTCGAAGAGAGCGTGCGGGGGGGGTGGTCTATCTGAAGTTTGGGAGCGGCGGCGAAGTAGGCACGACGGTAGAAAACACTCAAATTGTGTTGTGGGACTGATCCTTTCGTGCGTTTTTGTTTTTCACTCATGAACTTTTCGGCCAAAATGCTTGACTCAATCTCAGACGCTACACGGTAGCTCTTGCTTCCGTTGCTCCATGAGTAGCAGTGGTTCCCCTTCTTTCCTCGTAATGTCTCTTCAACTCCTCGAAGAGGCCGGAAGAGCGGCGACGGCTACTGTCCTTTCTGGATCATGTTGCAAAAATCAGAGGAACCTCTTCCTCGTCGATATTTGAATTTCCGCTCAACTCTAAAATCGTGCGCAGGACCAACGGGCCTTCCACCAGCGCTACTGCAGCTGTTGCTACCGTTTCTACACCATGACTAACAGTGGATTTCTTACTTTCCTTGCGTTGTCTTGAGCCCCATAGACGGGCGGGCCGGGCCGTAACAGGAATGGCTGTTGCAAAAACGTTTCGTGTGCGTTGATTTTTCGATGAGGTCGCTGCCTCTTCCGTATTCGTCGGCACGCCTTCTTGAACATATTCTTGAAGCAAAACTCCACAGGAAGGGTTCCAGCGCAGCCAGACAACATCACGATCAACTAAACTGTGTCATTCGTATGCTTACCCGTCGAGACTTTGGGCTGGATTGGCGGCGCCAACCTGAAACAAATCACAGCAAGTGGTGGGAAGATATCATGTCATCCAAAAACGGCAAATATATGCCAAGAAATTCGCACACTCGTCTAGCCGAGTCGCAAAACGTAGTCGAATCCTCCTTCTCCATGAACGAACCACTCAGAACATAAGAAACATCCACAGACACAGTTGGGTTCAGGAATGGTTTCAAGCAAATGCTATTCCCTCACATCGTCGTGCACTCGAGCTCGCCCCACAACGTGGACGCGCACATCACCGTGCGCCGTGAACAGACGTATCGGGATACGATCGACGATACGCGATAAACCCTGGTACAAAAAGGTGAAGACATGAGCGCGCTCGATCATGAACACGCAAAAAAGTTTTGCAAAAGTGTTTTCCTTGATCGTGCTCGGCCACAAATGCGCGTACCATCTCCAAACGCATTCCGCGAAAACGCAAATTCCATTCAGAGCTGGTACGCATAGCATTTGGGGAATCACATGTCCTCCGTTGACCTGGAGCAGCCTCCCCAGGGTGTGAGGTTGGTGGGTGGGTGGCGGTGTACTTATAGTCGTGCATGCCGTAGTCATTTGACCATTGACCTCGCATCCCTACAAAGCCGGGACGGAGCACGCCGGGTTCTCACCGGACCAGGCTCTCATATCACGGAGTGCGAAGCGCCGTGAGATATTCGGCGAGTCGCATGAAGGGTGCGCTGCATCCTGCTAAGGGTGTTCGGCATCTTGTGCTTACTTCCTTGCGTACGGATGACAGCTGCGTATGACTTAATTTATTTTCTGGTGCTTTCACTTCCAGAGACAGTTGTAAGCACTGTGTAACTGCCTCGAGGGTGCTTGACCATTTTAACACAACGTGGTGCGATCATCCCCCTTGCGCGGAGTGAGGGTTCTCCACCCCGCACAACATGATCTACTCGACCACCATTATGGTTACCGCCAAAAAAAAACCGGAGGTAAGAACAAAAACTGTAACCTGGTTGCCGACCTCACGAAGTGAATTGGCTTGTTTTACAACGTCGTTGCCAAGCGAAGGAAACCCAATCCCGATGGCAAACACCGGGAGAGGGGGGATGAGGGGGGGGGATAGGCCCATAAGCCTCCACAACAATGGGTAGAAGGGAAGGAGAAGGAGGAACGCATTATATGTTCAGACGTCAAGAGAGACCCCCTGGATGGTAACACAAGGGGGTAACATCAAGATCTCCAAAACCATATCTGGGCCGCTAGCAAAGCCCTTCCGTTGCAAATACACAGTATCGGCATCCGCAAACTCGATGACGAACATTGGTGACGAACAACAGACGCTCATGGCATGACCAAGGCTTGCAGTACGCATACCACGTTAATCCGCCGCGTAGACATTAGTAAAATTGCCAATACTTCAATACTTTCAGAGAGAGTCAAGAACGAGCGACTCGGAAAGAAGCCTTACCCAGAAGCAAAGGGCACGTATATGCGCGCTATTATCAAATATTCTCCATTTGAAAGGTCATATACTCAGCAGACAAAATAGTCATCGGCTGTGTCGCACATAGAATATGTAGCATTGACGTAACGCGAATGACTATGGTGTCCTTGCCAAAGTTGCAGGAAGGAATTATCGCACCCACCACGAACACAAAGTTGCGCATTCACGACATTGCAGCAGTCAGGACGATAGGAAATATGTATAGCAATACGCATAACCTCTCAGTTCGACCTCGCAATTGCATAATTTCCCCAGAAAAGAATCGTGGTCGGTAGGCCAACAACTAGAGCCAGTTCAAAGTAACCAATCTACGACCCATAAAATATCACTGAAAAAAATCACAACTCCACTTGCAAAGTAACTTTGAAAAATCACAACAACACCAAAGCGTAAACCATGCACTGCAAACAATACACGCAGCCAACCTTTACGTGCACTTCACTGGCGGACATCAAGGACGAGGACGGCAAGGTCCTTCGGGACCCCACGTTTATTCGCCAACGGTGGGCACGGTGGTTCAACAAGCTTCTCAACACCAAGTCACCGACCATCGAACTGCATGCGGGTGACAAGGTCAAGCGGTGGCCCACGTGCGTGCCACTCGACGACATCCCATCTCTACTTGAGGTTGAGGAAGCGGTGCGGGAAATGGCCAACAGAAAGCCGTCGGGCCGGACGACCTACCGGCTGAGCTGATCAAGCTTTTCCTGGACGGAGATCAAGGTCTCCTCCGCGAATTCCACGCCATTGTCGTGGACGTGTGGCAGACTGGGGACGTACCACAGCAGTGGAAGGATGCCACCATCAAAGTGCTGTTCAAGAAGGGGGACACGATGGAGTGCGGCAACTACCAGGGCAACTCGCTCGTCGCACACGCCGGCAAAGTGCTGCTAAAGGTCGTCGCTACACGACTGAGCCACTACTGCGAGCGAGAGGACATCCTCCCGGAGGAGCAGAGCGGTTTCCGCCCACACCGGTCGACGCTCGACATGCTGTTCGCCATTCAGCGGCTCCATGAGCACGCGCGGAAGAAGAGTACTGCGGTGTTCGCGTACTTGTTCGACCTCACCAAGGCATACGATTCGGTGGACCGAGACCTACTGTGGGACGTGCTCCGA
>CACKRE030000460.1:73584-99429 GCA_902602495.3 Ectocarpus sp. CCAP 1310/34 | reverse complement strand
AGCCTGGTCCGGTGAGAACCCGGCGTGCTCCGTCCCGGCTTTGTAGGGATGCGAGGTCAATGGTCTAACGACTACGGCATGCACGACTATGAGTACCCCCCCCCCCCCCCCGAGTCAGGAGAATATCATATATTAGGCTGATTGTTTGTAGCTTATTCTCCGGGTCTAACAGTTACGCTAGGAAACTGCGAAGACTCAAGAGGAACGTCAATTCAGGACAGGGAGAAAACTAACTGAGAAGAACCACCTCCATTTCGAAACCTGGATTTGGATTGCCAGCAGACAACAGACTAGGTGAACGTAGACTACTACTCAGGCCCCAGCACCGAAGCACGCCATCCAACTACCAAGGGTCAATCAGCAAAGGCTGATATTGACTTCGACGCACAGCTTTTCGGCTGGTTCCTGGAGCCAGCGAGATGCATCCCATTCGGAAACATACGCACATGTACTCAGGGTTAGCGGCGTGAGCGGGGCTAGCGGCACATATGCTCAGGATTGCCTGTGACAGCTTGCGGGCGGCAGCAGAACGGATAGAAACAGCACCTGGAACTGCCTCTGATGACACCGATACTTTTTTTTTTCTATTATTTGTCTTCCGCTCTCATCCGTATGTGTTCCGACTTTGCCGCTACTTTGAATGCATTGATATGCATGCGCTGCTCCTGATGGTGTACAAGCGTTCGCCAAACCGCCAGTATCTTGCACATGATCCTGTGGTGGGTGGTCCGGTGGCTGTGTGTATTGTGTGCAATGCAAATTTTACACTTTGGTGCTGTTGACAAAGTTGACAATTGAGCGGGTGCGTTTTGAGCGTTTCGTGACAAAACCAACCCCCCTGATGGGACAAGAATAGGGGCACCATCAACATCTCGAACTACCATATCTGGGACCCAAGCAGAGCCTTGTCTACACCCCTCGGCATACAATAACCACATTCTCCGCGAGCTCGCCGCACGAATGTGCCTGGTGCATAGTATTAGTGGACACGAGAATGAACCAAATACAATCAAAATACAATCAGTGCGACAAAGCGCGAAGCGGCTGGTTGTTGACAGGAACGAACATCTCTTTGTCACACCTGCAGGCCTGACAAGCCACACAACTTCCAGTGGGTAAACACCAACACACCGGAACCGTCGGCTTCGCCTGTGCAACCTGCTATCCCTTTCGTATAAAATCACTGCCGAAATCATCGACCTCGGCGGCTGCGACAAGAAGCAAGGCACAGCATCGTAGATAGACTACTGCAAGGCATTGAGTCGTCACCCACGGCTCATTAACCCATGTATGGGGGTTTGGGGGCCTAGGTTCCCCCCTTGCACCCTGGGAAGGCTGCTCCACTGGATCAACGGACGAAATATGGCTTTCTTGTCCATAGGTGGCTTTTCCAGGTGATTTTCACCGTAAAGAGAGGGCCGCAGCGTCGATGAAGCCGTGCCTTTGGGGTTGCTGCCGCCTTGAGCGTAAAATGATGTGCGCTGGCCTATCTTGGCGACGAAGTTGTGGTATCAGTTCTTGGTCCATGCGCTGCGAAAAACACAACGACACGGCCCGGTTCACCAGATGATGAAGGTTCTTGGCGGTCAATCTATCCAGAATCAAGGCTCTTCCACGAGGTAGGGGAGATCCGCTCTTCCACGAGGTAGGGGAGATCCGGGAGGATACTCGCGGCTCGTGCAAGGTTGACGGTTGAGACCTGTTATTCAAGATCCCCCTTTCTGCAGGCGGATGTTGACCGAGATATGCGTGATGCGGCAACCAGAAACACCATTCCGAGCGCTGTCGGGGACACCAGCAGCCAGATGGCGTCGATTACTCAGAAATGCCCGAAGCCAACCCATAATACGTAATCCTCCCACCGTTACGCCCGGAGTTCGATTCTCCATATGCAAACGTCTACCATGTGACAGGTGTGTTTTGGCTTTAGAAGGTATGTTTGCATAGCGTGCTCAATGGAGCTTGTGCACGATGACGGCATTCATTATTATCAATAGTGCCCGCTGATAGAGGGCAGATTCTGTCAGTGACAGCAGCACTTACGTTCAAACACTACACTTGCGAAAACTGAACCCAAAGAAACAAAACCCAACGGTGAAACATCACCACTTGCTCAAAAATGATCAACCGCTTCCCCGCTCACCACCTCACCCGGCGCCCCTTGCCACCCCACGCCTCCTAGCTTCCCTTGTTGCCCCACGCCCAGCACCCCGTCCTGCTCCACGACGGTGCCCAGTGGCCGCGGGCTGCACGTTGCACCTTATTGCCTCATCGTCATTGAACATGCCTTGCGGCAGCTTCACACACCTGCCCTTCTCTCCGGAAATAGACGCGGTGTTGACGGCCAGAATTACATGACTTGATGGGATGGGTAGCCAAGCACGTTTACGATCATTTTGTAGAATAGCTCAGGTTGGGTCCTAGCTGTTTTTTTCTTCCTGCTACAGATCCGGAGCAGCCCCCACGACGGCGTCTGAGCTTCGGCATCTCTAAAATCAACGGAAATGGGGCACTTTTTTTCTCCTGTCGGCAAACATCCATCGCCGGCGACCAAAAGGCACGGAGCTGCCAGGATGGTTCTGATAAGCTCAGCCTTCTCGTAATGTGAAGTTCCGAACGCAAGCGTCTTCGCAGCGATCTCGGTGACTTGGACTTGCGATCTAGGTCACGTCAAAGGCGGTCTAAGTCATCTCCATGATGAAAGGCCCAACCTGGACAAGAGGAGTGCCGACTTGCATATATTTTTCTACCAAGCGAGCCGACGCGAGACCGTACTTTCGCTTTTCAAGTTTGTCCTTCCGTTCTCCCTCCGTTTCCTATGCCTCCAGCTCCATTTCCTTCTTGCTGTCCTGCTCGTTGTCTTCGAGTACTTGTAGCGGCTGTAAGTTATCCTTGTCTCCCTCCTCCACGATCTGCTGCAACTCAGCTGGATCGGACGACTTGCGGGTGTTCTCGACGACGGCGAGGGATTGCCGTTGCTTCACAAATGAGTTGAAAGCGTGGATTCGAAAGTTTTGGCATATGGTATGCAAGATGCGGGAGGGAGAAATAAAAATCTACGATGGTATGAGTTGCAAGCGAAAGCAAAACAAGCGCGTTACTTTTCAGGCGACAGATGACATCTTCTGCTGCTATCGTTGTTGGCACCATCAATGTTGCGCTGCTGTCCCGGTCAAAATGATAACTCGTGCGAAGCAGCGATGCATACCAAGAGAGGAAACAAAGCAGAACGAAAAAGTAATAAAAACTCGGTGGCCAGAGGTGAAAAGTAAAGAGGAAGAAAAATTGTCGTTCATCGTCATAGTTAGAGCCTCGTTGGCCTCGTTCAACTCATCTGCCCAGCTATTGGTCAATGGCATCACCATGGATCGGGGCGCGGTTTTTTGCGTTGTAAGCGTAAAAACCAACATTAGTAATCACCAGGAGCAGATGTTTTAGTTCAAGGGAGGAAAATGGACCATCGACGGAGGGCACTCTATCATTCATTTACGTTCGGCCTTTCAGAGTGCGAAAAAAAATCTGACCTAGTGCTTCCTTGAGTATTTTGTCCTACAGACTCCTGTCGTGCAAATTGAGAGTTGACTCTCCACCTGGAGCCAGTTTCTATTCGCTATTGAAGTAAATACCAAACCGATCATGATCGGACAACCTCAAAGAGATGAGGCATTTGCCGTAGAGGTCAGGGGACAACTATCCTGAACCCGTCCAATAGGCTGGATCGGGGGAACATATTGGTCTGTTCAACTCCCCTATATGTCAACTTGCGCCCTCCCAATATTCGCAACCATTTCGAAGTATTGAACGTCATCATGCGTTTACAAATATACACCACAGCCGGTCGCCCCGGTGTTCTAACTTCGAAACCGCTCGTCGCAAAGGTCGTGAGTTCAAATCCCCGTCGGGCAGAAATTTTTCAAAATTTGCGGGTGAAAGCGGAAAAGTTGAAAAGCGCGACCAAACTCCGGCGTTAGCATCGTTGACGAGGGAAAGGGACGGCTGAATCCTTCCCGTGGTAAAAGTGAAATCGAACACCCCCCGCAGGAGGAGGGTGGGGCGCGAACAAAAAAAAATACAAGAATAAGGCCCGGTGTTTATACCCCCCCTGTGTGACCCTGAATGTTTCTAGTTGTACGAAAAAAGTACACCGAAGAGGGTAGTACTCTCCATATACTGAAGAGTGTAGTACACGTCTCATAACGGAAAATGGAGGAATTGTCGCCATGATGAATAGGAAGAAAACACACAAGAACAACGACCCTCCCCCGGGGTACCATGAAAATTTGGCACGCAACCAACGGTCGGCGAGGAAGGGACTGGACGGCTGCCCCATTTTTGCGATGATGAAAACTAGGATGGCAGGTGGGGCACGATATATCAAACAATACGTCAGCTTGCCATCAGGACGGCATCTTCTGTGCAACCCCCTTCGTGTCGCTATTGGTGAATCAAAGTTGAAATATATTGGCCCAAAAAAGGGCATTTTTCAGCCCTCAATGGCATCTTCCGCGTCCTCACCCAGCCACTCATCTGTCTGCTCCTCCACCCCATACTCTATCTCATCCTCGGCCATAGCCTATTGGTACTCGATGAACTCGTCTAGTTCATCCTCTTGCTCCTTGGTGATGTCACGTCGCCCGTCGTCGACGCTGGTGGCCTTGCCTCGCCCCTTCCCATTGGTCTTGTACAACTCCTGCTTGTCATACCAGAGTTTGCCAGCCGCCAGGACCTTGTCCGTACCGATGATCCTTAAGGTCTTCGCGACCTGATATTGATGGGTTATCCACACAGAGGGAGGGTGGGGAAGAGTTTCTAGAACGAGGGTGGGAAGAAGTTTGTAAGAATAAAGCGCGTATTGCGTTGCAGTGTATTGCGTTGGTATACAACAGCCGTTATGAAAAAGACGGCAGAGTGTGGATAACCGTTCAGCGCACGCGAGGAGAATGTTGGCGCCATGCACCTGCATACATTCCTTTACATTCAGCGGTACAAAGCGCTGTTGTAACTGCTGTACTGGTACACTGCTGTACATCTGGCAGCATACCGTTATATATGCCACTCAAATATTGTACAGCAGTAATGGGCATCAGCACAGCAGTGCAAGCAATGTGACCATGGGTCGGAAGCAGTACTGGCATGGTGCACAATATGTTGCGTAGGACTGTATCAAGCACTGCTGTTGCTTGTACGAAAATCTTGGTTGGGATGAATTATGTATGGGCTACAATTATACCAAAAAAGTATGTGGCACTGTACTGCACACGAGAAGCGTCTATATACTGGTACTTGTACGCAACAGCCATGTTTCTTGGTTCTCACCTGCTCCTTTGCGTGGTTGTCAGAGCTGCCTCCTTTCACCAGGTCGAAGAAAAATATGAGAATCATCCGTGAATGCTGCAGGGTGGTGAGCTCGCCAGCCTTGGGCCTCAGCGATTGTACGGAGTCCTCGACAAACTTCAGAGCGAGAGGGGGGAGGTTGGAAGACGCCGCGTCAGCAGCCTTGCTGACACGATCCTGCTCTCGCCGTACACGCTGCTGTTGAAGCACGTCCGACTTCGCGATGTCCCGCACGAGCTTCTCCCGATCCATGGCCACTGACGCTTTCATGGCGTTCACCTCTTCTTCCTTGGTCGCGAGAGCTGCTTCGGCAGCGGCTGTGGCCGCCTTTCTCTTCTCCACATCATCCAGGAGCTTGTTCATAGCCTTTGCATTTCTCGCGGACGCATCGTTGGCCCCCTTGATCGCATTAGGCGGACGGCTACTGGTGCCGCCCGTCGGTACCCGCCTACCACGCTTGGTCATTTGTTTTTTGTTTTTGTTGTTTTCCTTCACATTGAACTTGTGTCAGTTGCTAATCCCAAAATCTAGCTGAGACTCGGTCCGTGGTCACAAAAATGCTAGAGCCATCAGAAGATGTAAAGAACACGCACACTTTTAGCAAGGAAAGGGTACGCAAGCCCGAAGAGGCACACCTACAATCCCTGCAGCACTTTTGCATGCTCACAACTGAACTACACGCCCACACACTACAAATCGACTACAGCAGCAGCATCACCCCCCTTGTCGCGCATTCAACCAAAATGGATGTTTGTCGACTATAGCGTACTGCTGCCTGAAGTGCTGTCTGTACAATAATAACACCATGGTGCATGGTACACAGCTCGGGGCATGCAGCTGCTGTCTGAAGTGCTGTCAGAATTGAGCCGTGTACTTACAATAAAAAAGAACACCCAACCAAAGCCATCATTGCAATTGACAATCACCCGAATCTATCCAGATCATCTATGTTAGGCACAGCAGTGTAAACATCGACACTGACTAGGAATCGTTCCACATTGAAGGGGTCTTCTACGATGCAGGTACACAATTAAGGCACCCGGGTTATCCGCGCCATCTCTGCCGCGTCTCTCAACAAAACCAGTGACGTCATCACACACACGCAACACCTGTATTCAGGTAAAAAACGGAATATAATTCACAACACAAGGGATGTGTGTCCGTGCGCCACGGTTCGATGCCATCCGCATGCTCCGGTTCCGCTGCTCCGGTGCCGCTGCTCCAGTGCCACTGTGGCCAGTCCTAGCACGACCAAAATCGACCCGCTCCGCTTCGTACACGCTCTCGTTGCTGTCCATCCCAGTCGGTTCCTCGTGTTCTCCCTCGCTGCACTTAGGGTCTTTGGTCTGAAAATTCTCTCGCCGAATGGTCAACCAGCCCAATCAGCTCGTCACCACCTGTCCCCTCCTCCTTTGATGGCACAACCAGGTTACTGAGACAATACAGCTCCTTCTAGTAAACTTAGGGCCGTGTACATAGTGCCCGTTCACCTTGCTGATGGCGTCTGCCTCCGCGCACAAAGATGAGATGGGCATTGCTGCCTACAAGGACGGCCTGGAGGCCCGCGCATCTGCACCTTTGTACCTGACGCACGAGTGCCGACCTATCTCCACCACTACGCACGCCTCGCGGCGGGTGCGCCGCAGCAAGAAGGTATCGGGCCCTTGAGGGTGAGTCTAGCGCTGCTCGCTAGAAAGACGCCCCCCCTCGCTATGGGTCATGCCTACACAAAACCTTGCCGAGGTAGCGAGGGGAAGAAAGAAGTAGAATGGTGGGTGCCGCATTGGCCAAGTGCCTGGCGTGGACGGCGAGTTGCTCTACAACGGCTGGCTCAAATTCACATTGTTTTTGCGGCACGTTCTTTTTCAGAACCTAACTTGTTTTTCCCGAACCGCAACAAGTTTGCCCGCTCAAAAATTGCTGCCATGAAGTGCCTGCTTGTAGCGCCGTTCATTTCGTGCTGTGGCTATTCGATGGGCATGAAATCAGCGTCATTCGACAGCTGATGTAACAGGCTTTCTGTTAAACCTGTTCAGTGTCTATTGCTCACTTATTGGGTGCAAAAGTTGCAAAAGAGTGTGTGTTCTTCATAAAACTTTCTCGGGAGAGAACATTTTGACACAATTGTTTTTCTTGAGAGAACGGGAAGTGCCCAATTTGGTCTTGATTAGTGTGTTCCACCGTAATAGGGCGGCCTCCCCAGGGTGTGAAGGGGGAGACCAGGGCCAAAAGCTCTCATAAAGAGCGGTCATGGGGAGCAAACAAGGAAAAAACATTGTTTGGAAGCTCAACAGAGGACTCCAGAATGGGACAACACGAGTGTCATCAATAGTTCCAGGTATTTCATCAAGCTCCCAGCACGGCCCGGTCTATAACGCTTCCCGAGCCCTTTTTTCACCAGCAAAGCAGCTCACAGCTTCTCAGGCAACCTGAATTCTTCAGAATTTTTAACCGGAGAGCAAATCACCCTTGGCGGCCGTCCGCGACGACGTACCCAATGCGTAAGCGATAGGTCAGGCCCGTTATCCCGTAGAGGGGGGCAACAGGTAAGGCAAGAAGAGAGAAGTATATTCTGTTTAGAGGTCAACGAAGGCCCTCAAGTTGGGACAACCGAGGGGATACTATCAACAGTTCCGTACTACATCAAGCCTCCAGGAGAGCCCGGGCTACCCAAGCTACCTAGCGCCGCGCGTCCGCACTGGCAGCGGCTAGTGTTGTGGGATATTATAATCGCTATAAGCGTTCATAGGACATGGCACGTGAACACGACTTATCCGTTCAGGGATCGATCTTTCGTGTGCCTCACTGAAGCGCTTCCTTCCTTCACTGTTGGAGGATGTGTGTTTTCGCAATATTCATTATGGCGACAGTTCCCTATTTTTCGTAGTGAGACCGTACTACTACACTCTACTACACTTTTCAGTGTACTCCCAGGTCACACAAGAGGGGGCAACTACCGGGGCTTTACTACCGGGGCTTTATTATTCTTAATGATTTGTTTCTTTGCCCCACCCTCCTCCTGCGGGGCGTGCTAAATTGTTCATTGTCGCGAGAAGAGTCCAGCCCTCCCTTTCCCTCGTCACGGGGCTCACGAGCTTTACAGCTTTTTCGCTCTCACCTGCAAACTCGTAAAACTTTCACCCCATGGGTTTCGAGCTCACGACTTTGCGACTAGCATCTTCGAGGATACCATTAGACTACGGCGGCGACCGGTTGATGGGTCTGTGTTTATATCTCCGATTCAATTGCTCACCAAGAAGTTGGTTCACTGACAGACGACCAGGTTCTCCAAGATATTAGTTGTCTTTGCGATGAACCGACCATCTTGATGAGCGCCGGGACGATCGTGGTACCTCCTGTGAAAAGTCCAGGAAAGGTCTGCTATCTAAGTTTCCTGAAGTCTACATCCAGTAAAAAACTATCACCTTTGCTTACGGCTATTCCTGCATATGCATGATCCCAGCCTTTCACATCGCCAATGGCGACAAGGTGAATATGTGAGGAGGAACATTCACGGCTCCACACACTGGTGTCTCCAACACTGGTCGCCCCGATGGTCTAGTTGGTAGCCTCTTAGCCTGCTAAGGGCCAGGTCATGGGTTCGAGCCCCGACAGAGTGAGTTTTTTCTCGCTTAAAAAAATCCTGGTCTCCGTTGAAAGCGGCGCGCTGCAAAGCTCGTTGTTAGTAAACTTGATGGATTTCATAAATCGCGATGGAAGGGATTGCCATACCCTTCTCGCGATAAAAACATCTCAGGCAGGAGCCGCAGGAAGGGGTCCAACCCCCCCCTCCTATGTGACCCCGGTTGGGTCGTCTAGCTGGTAGAAGTGGAGGATAGGGGCCAGAGGGGCAGTCGGGGCAGACGACAGAATCCGACGATGGGAGAAAAACAAACATAAAACACTCACTCACATAGGAGGTGGGTGATTCGAAGACTCGGGGTGATTCGAAGACTCTGTGTTCTTGATTGATTGAAGCTTTTTAAAATCGTACCGTGCGAGAACTCTCAAAAATCCTGCTTGTAGGTCACCGATCTCAATGATACAAGAATCGTGTGCAAAATCGCGACCGCTGAATCTGTAGCTTATCGCGAGGGCTATCAGCCTCAGATTCAAATTGTGTACTCACGAGGGGGGATAAGCGGACGGTAAATTTGCGATTGTAGGGTCGTGCTGGAGTTAGGTTCATTCTAATACAACCCAATTCTTAACCCGAAAACCATCAAAATCCAGCATCGACATAATTTGGAATGGCAAAAGTCCGAATGTTCGTACAGTGAACCGGATTTGTTTGGCGGATTCTTGAGGAGTGGGCGTAGGTCAAACCCAGACGACATCATCATCGAGTACGACCTGAGTTCTTGACATATCGCGCCGGAGCAACCCTGTACGGGGAAGGGTTTGCTATTCTACGTGCTTGTTGTTGATGGTCGCTCGGCACGACTGCGTAAAATAGCCATTTGCATCACACCAAACATGGAGACGGTAAAATGGGCAAAAACGCCACGAGAAAGCAAAAAATCCCCTTGTATCAGAGACGGGAGGACACTACCAACGATTTCTCGCTCCCTAGGTCACCGATCGAAGTCAGACCGGCCAGGATGTGCTCTCTGTTTCTTGCTCAATGAATAAGAGAGCCATATGCCCTCCGTTGACCCCCTAGGACAGCAACGCTAGGATGTGAGGTGGGCGGGCTAGACCCCTAAGCCCCCCTAGCGGGGGATAGAGGGAAGATAAGAAACAGAGTACATGGTCATGAGACGTCAATAGAGCCCCCCCTGACGGGACAACAAGGGGTTACCATCAACACCTCCGACTACCATATCTGGGCCCCGAGCAGAGCCCTGTCTACAGCTCTAAGTCGGAGTATATACTCTCAGCGGCTCGTTCATGCAAAAATTCGAACTAAAAACGTCATCCGTGTGAGGACAAAATCTGTCTGTTAGAAATTGTTTTCAGGCTTTCACCACATACGTCTATTCTCAAGTGAAGCCGAACAGAAAAAAAGCACAGTTCGAACAAGCAACGGACAGTACGCGCGCTTGCTTCAATCCATCGATTGAGACTACGAGCTGCTGAGAAAATCTACTCCAATACAAAACCAAGGAACAAAGAGCATATCCTGGCCGGTCTAGCTTCGATCGGTGGCTTAGGAAGTGAGAAATCAGTTGCGGTGTCCTGCTGTCTCTGACGAAACGGGGCTCGTTTTGCTGTCCTGTGGCTTTTTTGCCCGTTTTAGCGTCTTCGTGTTTGGTGTGATGCAAATATATTTTTTGACGCACGCGTGCCGAGCCACCAGCCACCATTACGGGGGTGGGGGGCTAGCTTAGGAGTTGATTTCGGCCTATGTCGCTTACTCGGTTTACTTCTTCTCGCTTTGTTTCCTCCGTCTCGTCCGTCTGCTATCCCTCTCTCACCCCCCTCGTTGTTGCCATACCTGTACTGTTGATGGGCTTCTTGTTCACCTCGTCGTCAGCTACCCTTATTTTGGTTAGTCAGCGCATGTGTTCGATCTCCCATTCAAGGTGTAGAATGCCTGCATTCAACAGTGAAAGGTATGCGACGCCAGCGACGCGATCTTGATCGGGTTGTGCACTTGCGGTCGCGCTTTAACCGGCTGGTTCCAGGCTAGGTGACCCGTATAGGCTCGAAGTTCGTGGAAGGGTAGTCATGGCGTATATCACTACGGAACGCATTCAGCGCTTGCTGATGATGCCTCGCAGACATCCCACGAGCGGTTCCTGCATGCCAGCTGTAGCCGCCGGAGAGACAGCGCTGTCCAACGATGCAGATCGCGCCGATGCCTCGTCCTCAGGGCTCGTGTCCATGTCTGGGTCTCGCACCACCAAACCTCGACCGTTGAATCCGGCTTGGCTTGCTCGGGGCCTTTGGGCTGCTTCAGAGCATCAACGGCGACCGTAACTGGGGGGATTGTTTGTACGCTGTGGTCTCAATACCCGTGACGCTAGCGCGCGAATGCGCACAGGCTCCCAAGCCCTCGAACATATCGATACTCAAGACCTTCAGCGTCGGAATGCCAATCATGATCTCCCATCAGTACCAGGCATAGCCGCAGCCGGAAACTGGTTTACTGACACCAGTCCCGAGCTGGTGTACCAAGCAATACGCCCTGGGCAGGTTTTCTGTGTGAGCTAGAGCGCACGGCCGTCCGCTACATTCAGCTTCCCCGGGTTTTGCATGCCCCCCACGACCTGGACATGAGGAAAAGCAGCTCGCTGCCTACTCGTGACACCTGCTGACATGGTGGTGAGCCCGGATTCAGAATCGAGCACCTCAACGGCGTATGTACCATCAGGGAAAGCAACTTGCAGCCTACTCGCGATACCTGGTGACATGTTGGTGAACCCGGAGCCAGAATTCAAAACCTTAACGGCGTTTGTACATAAGGAAAAGCAGCTTGCATCCTACTCGCGGCACCTGCCTACATGCTGACATGGTGGTGAGCCCAGAGCCAGACACCAGAATCACAATGGCGTCTGTGGCAGTGATACTAACAGCACCAGGCAACGACAAGCTCACCCTTATGACTGACAGGGGAGCCATCTGCCCTCCATTGACCCCTTGGGTAGCCTCGCCAGGGTGTGAGGGGTGAGGCTAGGCACCTAAGCCCCCATGGAAAGTGGAATGGATGGGAACACAAGCGAGGAGTATATCATGTTCAGACGTCAACAGAGGCCTCCCCGGATGGGACAACAAGGGGTACCATCAACATCTCCAACTACCATACCTGGGCCCCTACCAGAGCCTTGTCTGCAATGCCCCAAAAACGCATGTTACTCCTCATTAAACCCCGATAAGTTTGATAACAATGTGGGCTCTGACTACAGCCCAAATACACGGACAAAGCCCGAGCATTGCATGAAAACTCGTCATGAACGTTCACATCGCCTGTGCAACAACCAGGATAGCAGTCTTGTACCCAAAGCAGTTGGGAACCTCACACAAACGTCAGGTGGTATTTTACACACCCACGCTGGTCCACAAAGTGCTTTGAAGGCTATGCCGTATATCCAGGCTACCTTTACACGCATTCTCAAGGGGCTAAATTTGTTCATCTGGGTGTACAATGTCATGTTTGCGGGCTGGATGAAGGCGATTTACCTGACCCGCTCGACCTGATTCTTGAGGCTGGCCTGTACGTGGCCGCTCACGAGTGCACGTGCTGTAAGACCAGGATCATTGGTGCGCGAAGGTGCACTCGCGCAGCAAAGGTCGAGCCTGATCCTGGGCGGCTCAGTGGTTTTCCGAATGATGTTGTTAGTTTCGGATGGAGAAGGACGTCACCAACTTTGTCAAGCAGTGCGTGCATTGTATGGACTCCAAGGTGGGTTAATAGGTGCCTCGCTTGCTGTCGGATACCGTCGATAGCACGCATCGTGTTGTTCATTCTGACCCCCACGTGGGAGGGAGTGGTCCGCTGGGGAAGATGACTTGGACGAGGAGGGTGGGGGTGTACTCATAGTCGTGCATGCCGTAGTCGTTTGACCATTGACCTCGCATCCCTACAAAGCCGGGACGGAGCACGCCGGGTTATCACCGGACCAGGCTCTCACATCACCAAGCGCGAAGCGCCGTGAGATATTCGGCGAGTCACATGACGGGTGCGCTGCATCCTGCTAAGAGAGTTCGGCATCTTGTGCTTACTTCCTTGCGTACGGATGACAGCTGCGTATGGCGTAACTTATTTTCTGGTGCTTTCACTTCCTGAGACGGTTATAAGCACTGTGTCACTGCCTCGAGGGTGCTTGACCAATATTACACAACGTGGTGCGATCATCCTCCTTGCGCGANCTCACATCACCAAGCGCGAAGCGCCGTGAGATATTCGGCGAGTCACATGACGGGTGCGCTGCATCCTGCTAAGAGAGTTCGGCATCTTGTGCTTACTTCCTTGCGTACGGATGACAGCTGCGTATGGCGTAACTTATTTTCTGGTGCTTTCACTTCCTGAGACGGTTATAAGCACTGTGTCACTGCCTCGAGGGTGCTTGACCAATATTACACAACGTGGTGCGATCATCCTCCTTGCGCGAAGTGAGGCTTCTCCACTCCGCACAACATGATCTACTCGACCACCATTATGGTTACCGCCAAAAAAAAAACGGAGGTAAAAAAAAACCGGTAACCTGGTTGCCGAGTTCACGAAGTGAATCGGCTTGTTTTACAACGTCGTTGCCAAGCGACGAAAACCCAACCCCGATGTCAAACACCGATGGGCGTACTCTTATGGGTTGCATGTCTTAGCGGTTTGACCATTGACCACGCGTCCTCGAGAGGACGGAGCATTGTTCCCACAGGACTCATCACCGATGGCCAATCGTCCCTTTCTATTTTGCCAAAGGTGGCTCAAGAATGTCTTCCCTAGTCTGTCTATCCTAACGATAGCCCTTCCCGCCTTTTCAACCCACCTCCTATGCCCCACTACAGCTACCGTCCTTTCCTCTCTATTCCATGCCTCAAACATCTCCCTGTACGTCCCATCTATTTTTCCCAGCTCAGTCACGTACACTTCCCTCTCCTTCTTGTACAACGGACATTCCGCGACTACATGAACACGGTCTTCGCATTCGAAGCCGCAATCACATTTGAACTCGTCGTCTTCCTCGTCTACCGTCCTATGTCTTCGTCGACGTTCTCGAAGGCCTATGTCCCCGGTCCTGAATTTGACCTTAAGCTTTGTTCCTGCATCCATTGGTCCATGTAGGTAGTCCTTGAACCCTATTCCTTCCTTCAACATTCCGTACACTTCTAGACCCTCCTTATCCTTGGATTCTTTCCTTAGATTCTGTTCTTCTCTTTCGGCACAAGCAACAGATATCTTCTCCTTGAACCCCTGTAGACCCTCCGTTTCCAGCGTTTCATCTTCGTCGATGTCGAGCCCCTTCCATACGTCCTCTACAACCTTGACCCATTCCATGGGTTGTCTACCCCTCTTTTTGTTTGCCCACTTCGCCTCCCATACAATTCTCTGCAACCTCTCCTCTCCCATCCCCCACATGCGATACTGCCATGTCACCTTCCTCGCGTCTCCTCCCGACCGTAGGGATTGGATCCCCAAATCTGCCCTGACGGCTGCATTACTTGTGCGCTTGGGGGGGCTTGTTTTACAACGTCGTTGCCAAGCGACGAAAACCCGACCCCGATGACATACACCGGGGGGGATCGGCTTGTTTCACAACGTCTTTGCCAACCGACGAAAACATAGCCCCGATGGCAAACACCGGGGGACGTGGAGGGGGGGTACAACTGCATTTCGGTTATTATGGATGACATGTCAAACTGGGTTTGGCTGGAGCCCACAAGAGCATGCACTGCCCACCTGACTGCAGCATCTCTTGACCTGGAAAGATGTGGGCTTGCCCGAGGTAAGTGCGTGATGCTACTTCCCATGTCAACCCACATGATGGCTGGTTGCCCATACTCGGTGTCGATCGAACGTTTTCAGTCGCCAACTTGCCCTAGTATAACGGTACGTGCGAACGAATGATCTGTGACGTGGTTCGTACGCTCAACGTCATGATTCAGGAACAAAGGAGCAGGAGTACTCGGAACTGAGTTGATCTGGTACAACGCTTTCCACGAACGATACCAGCTCGACGCCGTGCCAAGTGATGTTTGGCAGAGTTCCCGCCGCACGCCGCGTTTTCGACTTTGGCGTTGTCCACTTGGCGCCGAAAAGAAGATGAGCAGCCTGGACGAGAAGAGTTTACGGCTGAAGGTGCAGCATGTCGTCGAGACCCGTCGTCACCTGCACAAGGATGTCCTCGACAAGGTGCAGGCGAGTCGGAAGCAAACACTCAGAGCCTGTGCATGTGGGGAGCGGGTCGGACGTCGCGGTGGCCGACAACGTTTGGGTGGCGTTCGATCGTCGGCGTGGGGCGACACTGGAACTTATCTTCACCTGGAAGAGACTGTTGAAGGCTTCGCAGAGAGGCCGCATGTATACGGAGTCCAGACCATGGTGTCGAGCGAAGTTTGGGATGTCCACGCCGCACGCAAGTTTGCGATTCTACACCGATGTCGCTCTACAGATCACGCTCGAATGAAAGAGGCTTGTCAGAATGCTTTCACGCAGTGGGAGTTCGAGATGGCCGCGATCGTGGACATGTCGGAGTCGAAAGACGGGTCTGGTTTTGATGTGGAAGTGCAGTGCATCGGTTTCGACAAGGACTACAAGATGTGGGAAGAGGTGTCAAAGGTCTGGGATGCCGAAGCTGCAGTTTTTCAAGTGTGAGCTGCGGTGGCTGGGGCTTCCGAGATAAGTCTCAGTTTGAGCAATGACACGGATTGCGTTTGAATCAATTCGTTTGAAGGAGGGTCGTCTTGTTGAGTATTGATGGCATTCTTTTAGACGTCGGCGTTATTGCTTTACTTGTGAGTTTTTTGTAGGCTATATTGTCCTTTGAAGACGAGCCTGTTCATGCGCTATTCAGCACGCCGCGCATTGACTTGGTTGTGGTGTGCCTGACTCTTGCATGTGTAGGTTTCTGCCCAGTGTCGGGGGTGCTCTTACTGGTCCAACGGTTTCATGTGGTATATATAACTAGGTCAAGGCCGTCTGATAACATCGTGTTGGTATTTCTTACCGAGCTGGGTACGCTTTGAGTTTCGTGACGTTGGCTTGGTTGACGATCACATGGCATGTACCGATCGTTGCATCTTTCACGTAATTCTTCATGAAAGGTAGCCTGCGTTGTTGATTGTTTCAAAAGCAAGCCGACGAATGTCGTCGTCGTGCTAGTACCAAGGTTATTTTTTCTTTCTTTCTTGCGGGATGCTGAACACACCTTATTCGTCAACAACCAACAACGAAGGAAAACAACACGAGTTCTACTTGAGGAAAGAAGAGAGAGTCTCGCGTTAGGAAGAGGCAGGGCTCCGCAGTCAGCAACTGACGCAAACGGAAAGATATTCTACACGGGCCATGTATGTATGTATGCACACAGTAGTACATTGAGCTAACAAAGCCCAACCCGAGGAAGCTAAGCCTAACAACACCGACCGTAAATCATCCTGTAGATGCTTGAGATTCAGCATGTTCGGCCGGAGGGTCTGATGCACACGTCGCCCGAGCACTGCCGAAAAGAACAGCCGCCGCGACCTGCGCTCAACAGAGAGAGAGGGCAGTTTTTAGAACGCCCATCCATGTGTGTGACCCGATACAGTGGCAACTGGAAAAGTGGCATCATAGTCCCTTGTCACAATCCTGATATATATATCGATATATCGAACAATGGCACTGGCCTGAATAGTGGCATATTCTCCTCTTGCCCCTACGTGCCACTAAAATATCGGGCCACCTACAAAAAGTATGCACTTTTTGTGGCGAGGGACTCCATGCTGTCAACAAACTCCTCGCTAATGCTGCTCGTTGGTCATCTGTCCAGCACGAACTATCACGCCCGCATGAAGGAGACCACCAGAACGCGGACGGACAATTAATTTAGTCCATCTCCCTCGCGAGAAAAAAAAACGCCCGGGCGAACTTGCATTTACGTGCCACAACCATCATCAACCCACATCATGGACGAATGACGTACTAAGCAACATCATGCGAACTCTATACTATGTTTGCCGTTGGAGATGCGCAACGCTACGAGAGCAAGGCGTTAGCCCTAGCAGGCGGAAGCTAGTGACAGCAAAAAAAAGAATGTGACCACACACACCAAAATCACCACGGACGAACTATTCCACCCATCTTTTTCAATAACCCTGCCGTCCGTATTAGATGCGTACCTACACAATGGGTGTCCCAAAAAACAAAGCATGAACAAACAACAAAAAAATGAAAGACCATGAAAAAAATAAAACAATACGAAAAAAGATCGAGGCAAAGAGAGTGAGCCAGACGTGACAGGCTTCTGAAAGGAGGCTAGGGAGAGCATAGAAAGAGCACCCTGTTCGCCGCTCTGAATCCCACGACGCTGTCACATTGGCACTACTACAGCAAGCATCATGGTCATGCCCATTCCGTGGCAGCACCCATCGTATCGCTGCCTATGAGAGCAATGTGCGCAACCTACAGAGAGAAAAGATTAAGATTACCTTACGAGCTTTGCAGCAAGAAAAAAATCAAACACACACAACGCAGAAAATCGAAAATGGAAGATTGTAGCGCGCAGCACACAGGACCCTCTTTGTTCGACCGGCTGTTCCCATGGCGAAACAGACACTGAACAGTCAAGGCCGAGTGTCGGTCACAAGAGATGAAAGCTGCTCAAACTCGGGGAGGTGTCATGGGTTTGTGGATAGGGCTCTGCTGGGGGCCCAGAAATGGTAGTTGGAGATGTTAATGGTACCCCCTTGTTGTCCCGTCAGGGGGGGCTCTATTGACGTCTGATGATAATAATAATTTCTGTTTACCATCACCAAGGAGGTGAACCGACCAGCCCCCCGAGGCCACGCGGGGAGGACACTGGTGCTGGACCCTGCCTGACCTCAGGCGTGTTTACAGTTGTCGTTAAGTCAGGCTGACCGACCAGGGTCAGCTGGGTCGAAAATTCTCAAGACTTTAAGTTTACTGGGCAGCCGTGAGCTGTTTGTTGATCCCGAACAACTGTCTCTGTTGACTCGCCGAGCTTGCGTTCGGAGCTGTGATGCTTCTGCGTTGCACAGCGGGGGAAGCTGTCAAGTCTGGCGTTCGGGAGGAACGTCATGGCGATAGGCGGGATTCATCAACCATTTCTTTACGGTATGCCAGCAAGATAAACCTCTCCGCTTTGGTGGGGGTTGCGGTGTCCCAGCAAGATAAATCTCTCCGCTTCGGTGGGGGTTGCGTTGTCTCAGCAAGATAAATCTCTCCGCTTTGGTGGGGGGTGGTGCTCCAGCAAGATAAATCTCTTCGCTTTGGTAGGGGTTGCGGTGTCTCAGCAAGATAAATCTCTCCGCTTTGGTGGGGGGTGGTGCTCCAGCAAGATAAATCTCTCCGCTTTGGTGGGAGTTGCGGTGTCTCAGTAGGATGAATCTCTCCCGATTTTAGAGAGCACGGAGCACTCACAGGTGCTTCTACATGTTGCTGGCATATTTACAGCAGTTGCAAGGGAGACCGAGCGACAGGCTAGGGACAAGGGTCCCCTCGGGTGGTCATTTGACCCAGAACCAGGAATTGAGGGCCCGCCCGGAATTCCGTTTCTTATTTCGGGTCCTGTTGTGTAGTGTGCTTTTTTTTGCCTACAGGACCCTGTCGCTCTGTTCGACCGCCACAGTCAGCGGGCGAAAGCACCTGAAACTTGGGTGAGGAGGTACATTATATGCGGCGCCCTACCGAGGCATACTTGGGGTGTCGCGGGACGTGCGCAGTAGCTCGAGATCGGGTTTGAGGCTATCTATTTGTACACTGTATTTTACACTACAAATGCGTAAATTTTCTTTTTTGGTTCGGTCCTTTAGTTCGCTGGCCACGAGTCGCAAACATATCCAACACGTCTACTGTGTGAGCTTTTGAGCTTTGGGGCAAGACTCCGCAACTGGCAGCTGGCAGCCACGGCTACAGGTTGGTTCAAGTCGCACCATGAGCTCTACTCCGGAGATACAGAGCACATCCGTTTGCGTTGCACAGGGAATCCCCCAAAGCTCGCTTTAGAACTACGCGGTTTGGGAGCCCTCTGTGCTATGAGCTGGACCTTCAGTTGAACGTTCAGCTGTTCTCTTTGTTAGGTCTTGTGATTCTCCGAGAACCTCCCAGGGTTTCTATCACGAACGAGGATATTTGGCTTTCGGGAGGCACTCTTCCTATATGTTAGTTTGTGGCTAGGGAAGGTGTCATTAGCTTCCATACAAGCTGAACACCCCAACCTTCAACCGTCCCCAGACCCATTTTGAAGGCTGGCTGCTTTGAGGAACTACATCATGTGACCGACAAGGGGGACAGCCTCGAGCTTGAAAAGAAAAGGAATATATAGCTGTGTCCACTTGAGCTGTACGCCAATCGAACCATTAACAGCAATCCACGAAAAGGTTGGCCATGGGTGAAAGGCGGTAAGCAGTCCCTCGCAAGCATTATTTCCTTCGCAAGAAAAATCAAGCTCCCACAGGCAATCTGAATCTGAACAACGACTATTCTAGGGATATAGGGGTCGCGAACATTCAATTCAACATTCGCGATGCCCCCAACATTCGGAATCACAACCCTTACAAATGAGCTGCCTACTTCAGTCCTTCGATTTCGATTTCTTGGGCGGGCGGTAAAGCGCAATAACTACGGCGTGGTCACGCTCGTAGGGCTCCAGGGTAACCTGCTCCTTTGGCTTGAAGTTTTCCGTCTTGAGCTTGGAAACCTGGAACGAAGATACAAGACAATAACGACCACGAGGCTTCAAACAAACAAGACCGTCAACACCTGACCAGGTTACTACCATATTTGACCGGAAGCGTGTATTTGTTCTTCAAGCCGTGGGCGAGGGGACTAAAAATCTTTTTCAAAGTCCACGGACGTGGCAACCAAGGACAACGGGCAGTGACATGGGCAAACGAAACAG
The DNA here is from genome assembly GCA_902602495.3 of Ectocarpus sp. CCAP 1310/34. Classification (NCBI taxonomy): domain Eukaryota; class Phaeophyceae; order Ectocarpales; family Ectocarpaceae; genus Ectocarpus; species Ectocarpus sp. CCAP 1310/34. The sequence goes on along the minus strand of CACKRE030000460.1, from coordinate 79,597 downwards.
CTGACCCCTCCTGGTGATCGTCCTGTCCCCGAACCACAATTTACTATACCAAAACATACCTCCTGAGCAAACACAGCCTCCGGTGATGCGGTGGAGTCGACACACGATGCCTTGATAGAAATGACGCAGTGCCCTCCGTTCTTGAGGAAGTAGTGCGAATTCAGCGCCACGATACGCGCCTGCGCGGATACGACACAAACACCATTCATACGAACCCAGTGTGACATGGACAAGCATTCATGACCAGCTTCCGTTCCGAGCATGCATCTCGTGCTACAGGAAAAAAAAAAAAAACGCCATTGGCGGCCTCAAAAGTAAAATAGTCGGTCTGACAGGTGATGATCTACCCAGCTTAAAACCTCGTCCTTGCGGAAGAAGAGTTGGTGGGGCAGTTCTATCACCCAATTCGAGTGGGTGACTTCGCTTTGTCTACATCTGCGGCGGCTTCCATCGACCGGTCATGTCCGATAGTCGACGACAAGAAATCACTCACATATCTACCTGATGACGCTGTGGGACTATTGTTTGCAAACCTTCCTATTCCACACGGAACGGTTGTTGAAATCAAACAAACAGCGACGCGGGAGTGCCTACCGTCGGTTGCATTCAACATGGTATCACACCCCCTGGACGGATTGTTTAAGCTTTAAGCTCGACTATCGCACGAAGAAGAGTATGCCACAATCAACGTGTGTGAGAATGTTTTCAGGAAGTTCTCGGTGCCCACGATGCCGATTTCGGCACCGTCAATGTGCTGCAGCGGAATCGATCGATCGATCGGGCTTTGAAACTGCGTGGTATATAACGCAATCGGCAATAGTCGAAACATACCGGGCACCTCTATCATCAGTAAGATAATTTTATCTTCATCTCGAATGCGGAATCGATCGATCGATCGGGCTTTGAAACTGCGTGGTATATAACGCAATCGGCAATAGTCGAAACATACCGGGCACCTCTATCATCAGTAAGATAATTTTATCTTCATCTCGAATGCGGAATCGATCGATCGATCGGGCTTTGAAACTGCGTGGTATATAACGCAATCGGCAAAAGTCGAAACATACCGGGCACCTCTATCATCAGTAAGAGAATTTCATCTTCATCTCGAATCTAGCAACGCGGTTTGCAAAAAAAGAGCTTACCTGATCCGGCTGGGCAACATCCGCGAAAACCGTGTCGACCATGCCCACGAGCATACGATACTTGAGCGGGTGTCGCGCGTCCTCGATGATGGGGATGACGTTCGTGCGCGACTTTGCCATATTGATGAGGTCTCGACCGGGACGGTGTGCAAACTCCACCGCGTAGACGCACCCGGATGGCCCCACGATGTCGGCAACGTGCGAGACGGTGGTCCCGGCAGCTGCACCAAGATACAGAACCTGTGGTGTACATGGTTTGTACAAGAAGGGCAAGGTTACATTTCCATCGCACCCAGAGTAAACAAGGTTCAAACTCGTTTGTTTTCATGACAACTACAACGAAAGCAAGTGAGTTACAGGGGCGACACGAGTGATTCCGCCACAAGCGCCCAAAAACCCAAATGACCAGGCCACACCAAACCGAATTGTATGTAGATGCGTCGATACGTACTTTTGCCCCCGGGACGATGTGGATGCCGTCTACTCCTCCAAGGATTGCCGCGGCAAGCTTGGACCTGAAAGGATTCCACACCCGGTATTCAATCTTCGATGTTGTGCCGTCGTCGCTTGGTGGTGCTTCCACCGATATTAGCTTCTCGCCGTACACTGCCTGTGCGTGGGTCAGATCGAGTGAAGGATGACATGGGTTGTTGAAGCATGCATCTTCGCGAGGTTTTGAGCCAGTGAATTCAGCTAATATTTGTAGTCCAAACAGCGAACGCAAAGGCCGCATTCTACAACCCACAACCACAAAACTTACTAAACAACGTACTCGAACTTCGAACAACATCTCTAATGTAATGGATGAAAGGGCTAGACCCAGACACTTGACTCCTAAAAACGGCGGAAACTTACCAGGTACATGACAAGTTTACTCTCGAGCATAACGTCGACAGCAGGTCATGAACGTGCAACATTGCGCGTTGAAGCACGGTAGAAGATTGCTGATCATGTCAAGTTTCATCGAAACTGCTTTTAAACTGAGCCGCTTCCATGACGAGCACGGACACCAAAACCCTCACGCCAGGGGCGCCCAGTCAACAGCCTCTCGGAAAAAACTCGCAATCTGTACAACTACGTTAGCTTCAATATCACGTCCGGTGCGTGCTGGGCGCGGATCAAATGGAATACACATCTCGAAGCCAACCTTGCCGGGGGAACTGTTGAGCGTACACAGCGCATCCTCCTTTCCTCTAGCGATGAACACCCCCTCGTGTCTGTGAGGCTCCACAACGACCTTGGCGCCGCCCTTCATGCCTCCGCCACGGCCACCTCCTCGCCCTCCGCCACGGCCACCTCTGCCTCCCCTACCCCCTCGTCCACCTCCTCGCCCTCCTCCCCTCCCCCCACCCCGTCCACCACGCCCACCATCACGGCCGCCAAAACTACCTTCACCAACACACGTGGGGCACAATAAAAAACAAGCGTGCGATTAAGTAGAGATAGAAATTCGTACGACAGTAGTTGTATGATACTAATCCAATGTGAAATCTTAACAACGAGTCCGTGACGTCCAGCACATCCACTGTCGCTTCGCAAAGGGTTGCGTAATGGCGGCGCCGAGAATTCCCGACCAGCGAATCGGCACAATTAATGATGGTACTGCTGTTAAAACAATTCACACTGACTACTGCGGTATGATACTCCTGAGAGTCCCTAACTGCTGCACAAACAAGATGTTTTTGTGCATGTTGATATCGCGTTCCTCGAACCCCAAAACACGGCGGTGCAATTTCGAAAACTATATTTGTTCACTGAAAATCCTAATCCTTGTGCTGCTCCCGAACCATGACCGAAGTCTCCCTACCTATCAGCAACCACCGCATCACACGGGCACGCCCGTACCCGGTCACCGGAAGGGGGAGTTGACACAACGAGCTTGGGTGTTTGAGTGTGGGAGTAGGGGGGTGGGGGTCAATCCTTCACTTTCTTCCACGCAAGAAATTCTTCGCGTGCTCCGCGTCATGAATGTTCGTAGATGAATGAGACCGCCTCGTCTTGGCCGGCCCCGTCCGGCACCGTACAACCGACTGGCGCTTTTGTTCCGGTTCTCTCTTGCTGCATATGGCCTTACAAGCCACGTATCTATGTGGTGTGCGACGGATGTTGCGACGATACTGCCTGTATTGCTGTGCAATGGAGCAATCTGGTGCTACTATTCCACATGCGCGTAACCAGGGGGGGCCTGCAACAAAGAGACCAACAACAGCTGGCGGCGGGAGGATGTTGTCAAACACGATCAACTTTCTAAAAATCAAGTCGCAAAACATTCAATACATACATACCGGGCATATCCAACAGTGACAGTCCAAGTCCCCTGCAGCCCTGGAGGGAAGGGTAGGAATTCGACACTTACACTCCACTGGGTTGTGCTATTAATAGGTGTGACCAGCTCCATACGCTTGGCTTGGGGTGTGTGGTATGCAACCGTAGTTATTTTTGCTCCTCGCATTGTATCTACTTTTATGTATCAGGCAAGTCGAAATATCATGATGGGTGGTGCTGCGCAGGGCACACGCACCAAGAGACAGACCTGTTCCGGAAAGGATTTCGGGGCGCTTGCACGGCAGATCTCCTCAATTCGAATATTGTAAGTCAAGTCCAGTGAGACTTAGCTCAACAGCTTGCGAGAGGGAAGAGGAGCCATACCGTCGCTCTGGGTGGACATCGTGAGCGAAAGATATGTATCTACCATGTGCACAAAGGCCATACGAATGTACGCAGTGTAGGTTACACCGACACCGGCAAAAAAATATCACAAATTTGACATGGGGGATGACAAGTGTATGAGTTGTCCAAGACAAGCCATTGAAGCACGCACCGACTTGGATCACTCACTGCCTTGTGATGACCAGTCTAAACGCGGGTTTGAAAGTTTTTTATGGCTGTGCGTGACTCAGCCAAAATAAGCCATTGATCCTCCAATACGCCCAGAGTTACTCACCTCTCCCGCCACGACCACCACCTCTCGGTGTTCCACGCCCACCACCTCTCCCTCCTCCTCTGAATCCAGACATTTCTGTGAACCTCCTCTGTGTGGGGGTCGAAAAGGCAGGCAGTGAGAGAGCTGTCACCGCTGACCCGCGTGGTGCACATGCCGACCCCCCAGCCCCCCCCTACCGCCCTGTCTGCAAGTTACGGGCCTCCACCAACACGAACGAACAACTGCAGCTGTGCTGCGTACCACGCGCAGGACGCTCCATTCCTTCTATCTTGGTTCATGTCCATACATGAGGGGAGGGTAGAGAGGGGCTCTTCTGTGTGACCACGGGTTAGAGAGGAGTAAAACGGCACTACTAGTGCTGTGAGCGCTGATTTGAAGTGAAGACAAGAAAAAAAAAATACATGCCCTGATAGCACCATCGCTTCGGCCAGACCTAGTGTGGCGGTAACCCGCAGGTTGTATCGTAGTACGCGTGATGCTTTGGCTCACAGGTTGACCAAGACATCTCGACACATGGCTCCAGGGGAGAAGGGCAGCTCGGATTGCCTCGGTAGTACGCCTCTCCTTGACGGCTACCACGTGCCTGCGGAGTGGGAAACCCACGAAAGGTGAGATGAATAGATTCACGCTTACAGCAGCAAGGGTAATCCTCGATCAAATCATTCCAATCAGTAGCACTTTTGATTTGCATCCAGCGGTCAAGAATAAAGGCCTTTGACGGCAGCGACAGGATCGTTTTTTTCTCAGGGCCCCTGTTGATGGGCACAAGGGATTGTTCTACAACGTACGTATGAATACATACGTATAGCAGTTGTTGTTGGTGGTGGTGTTGTTGTTGTTGTTGTTCCTCACATTACCTGCACATCAGCTCTAGACTATACTAACTAGTCTACAAATATGGGTTAACCCGTGGTCTCAAAACCCTCCACATGCTTTGTTTGTTTTGTTTTTTTCTTTTGTTCACGTTAAACTTGTGTCAGTTGATAATCCCAAAATCTAGCCAAGACTCGGTCCGTGGTCACAAAAATGCTAGAGCCATCAGAAGATGTAAAGAACACGCACACTTTTAGCAAGAAAAGGGTACGCAAGCCCGAGGAGGTACACCTACAATCCCTGCAGCACTTTTGCGTGCTCACAACTGAACTAGACGCCACACACTACAATTCGACTACAGCAGCAGCATCACCCCCCTTGTCCCGCATTTAACCAAAATGGATGTTTGTCGACTATAGCGTACTGCTGCCTGAAGTGCTGTCTGTACAATAATAATACCATGGTGCATGGTACACAGCTCGGGGCATGCAGCTGCTGTCTGAAGTGCTGTCAGAATTGAGCCGTGGACATACAAAGAACACCCAACCAAAGCCATCATTGCAATTGACAATCACCCGAATCTATCCAGATCATCTATGTTAGGCACAGCAGTGTAAACATCGACACTGACTAGGAATCGTTCCACATTGAAGGGGTCTTCTACGATGCAGGTACACAATTAAGGCACCCGGGTTATCCGCGCCATCTCTGCCGCGTCTCTCAACAAAACCAGTGACGTCATCACACACACGCAACACCTGTATTCAGGAAAATAACGGAATATAATTCACAACACAAGGGATGTGTGTCCGTGCGCCACGGTTCGATGCCGTCCGCATGCTCCGGTTCCGCTGCTCCGGTGCCGCTGCTCCAGTGCCGCTGTGGCCAGTCCTAGCACGACCAAAATCGACCCGCTCCGCTTCGTACACGCTCTCGTTGCTGTCCTTTCCAGTCGGTTCCTCGTGTTCTCCCTCGTTGCACTTAAGGTTTTTGGTCTGAAAATTCTCTCGCCGAAGGGTCAAGAAGGTATCGGGCCCTTGAGGGTGAGTCTAGCCCTGCTCGCTAGAAAGCCCCCCCCCTCTACGACTACGGCATGCACGACTATGAGTAC
>CACKRE030000460.1:43883-73435 GCA_902602495.3 Ectocarpus sp. CCAP 1310/34 | reverse complement strand
CTCGCTACGGGTCATGCCTACGCAAAACCTTCCCGAGGCAGCGAGGGGAAGAAGGGTAAGGGCACATACGACGCCGCGGGGAAACAAATACAGAAATAGGGTACAAACCATTCGGAAAAAGAAAACAAAATGATAGGAAGGAAGGAGCAGTGGCCAAAATCGGGTACACCCGGTCCAAACACGGCCGTAATCGGGTACCGCTACAAGATACTACTGGAAACGACCGCATGACACCATCTGATTGGCCGACGCCCGCCCCTACCCGACCTTGACCGTTTTTCCACCGGGTGCACCCGATCTTGGCTACTCACCCCCCGGAGGAGTACCCGGTTTTTCTTTCCCCTACCCGAAAATGGCTGGGCTGTTCGGCGAAAACCCACATGCACACAATCGCGGGTAGGACGCACACCGCTGGCCGCTCGTTTGTCACCAATGAGTGAGAAAGCAGCAGAAGCAGTGAAAATGTCTATTTTTTCGATGGGTCTCGTGTGTGTCGCATCTCGTGAGTGAGGCATTCATCCACAGCTCTTCTCGATCATTTGCACCGACCGCCGCCTGATGCTGTTTCGCCCAAGCGAGAGTTCCACCGCCGGCGGTGGATCCGCCCCCGCCCGCCGTCAGAACGTCCGAATTCGAGGGCAAGGCATTGCTGACGTGTACTTGTGTGCATGGGCTTGGCCCAACAGCCCAGCCATTTTCGAGTAGGGGAAAGAATCCTCCGGGGGGTGAGTAGCCAAGATCGGGTGCACCCGGTGGAAAGACGGTTAAGGTCGGGTAGGGGCGGGCGTCGGCCAATCAGATGGTGTCATGCGGTCGGTCGTGTCCAGCAGCGTCTTGTAGGAGTACCCGATAATGGCCATGTTTGGACCGGGTGTACCCGATTTTGGCCACTGCTCGAAAGGAAAGAACAGCTACCGCACCGAACGTTCGAGAAAAGAGCCCTCGGAATCCGATCAAAATAAAACAAAAACAAAATATAGGAGGACGCTTCCCACACCCGCCTAAGGAAAAAATCAAAGGGTACCGTACCAGCACCAAGCACTACGCACCCGGGCATGGGAGCAACGGAACCAACAGAACAAAGAGGCGGCAGATGGGCAGACAGCCAGATGTATAAATACAAAAGCAGTATGATCCACGCGTGTGTGCATATTTCATTCTCGGAGTATTTCTGTGCATACAGAAGGATGCATACAGCAGAGTATCTTTTTTTCTGAGGCAGCCTTTTGCATAGGTCTATTTGCACAGACTTATGTGTTCTGTGTGTTTTCGTTCTACTTCATACGGAGAAAAAGTATTAGTTTACAGTACACATCGTATGTAAAATGCAATTGTATTAGTTGCATATTTTCGAAGTTGTTATCACGAAGGGTGGACGGATTTCTGTCGTTAAACTTAAAAATGTACCAGAGCCTCGAATATGGGAGTCTTGCGAGATAGTTGTCGGCGAGGTATCGTTTGGGATTTCATGAGCTCTCGTGCTACGAAAAGCCTAGAGACTCCACCCAGGTTACTACCCACGCGTTGACGTCCTCCGTGTCGTCAACGCGGCAGTCGCGCAGAAAGAAGTAATAGTATGTCAAATACGACGTACGTATATATTTACATACAAAGTACACAGCAGTTGGGAGGGCGGCACGGCTGTTTTTCCTATCGTACTTTCCCCTCCGTTAGGGTTGGGAAGGCTTGTCACGAGTGGGTGTTCTCTCGGCAGGTAATCTGCTCTAATCTGCGAAACCCTTTCGCGGTTCCATGGATTGACATTTTTATTCTCGACGGTAAAGTTTGGGATGGATGAGGCCTCCGGCTACGGCACGGGATCTACCCATACAGTCGACCCCGCTTTAAGGACGCTCGCGTTAAGGAATCTCCCCGCTTAACGGAAACTTGTTCTGCTAAGCACCAGGGGCCCCGGCAGAATATATGATAATGGGGATAACCCCATTTTTTTCTGCCGCATACCCCCCTTATTTGTGTCCTGCGGGCCTGCGGGCCTCTATTTGCACGACCCACGCACCACAGTGAGTGCAGAAGTAGCGACGCACAGACAGCAGAAGAATCTTTAGGTCTGGTGCTGCAGCTGCAACAGGGTGTTGGTATGGATAGATTCCTCCCATTCACCGGCGGTCCATCTGATACCGCCAAAAAAAAGTCGTGCATAACCTCGTACCTCACCGAGCCTCACCGAGGGCGAGGTTATCTCTCGCTTGGAGGACGTTCGATCCGACAGTTAAGAAACGTCAAAATCGGTTCGAGCCTCAATCCCTACTTTTGGGTCGAAGTACCGGCCCAAGTCGTCCATTTTCGTAAATGGCATTTCTTCTTCCTTTGGACTGTCGCATCCTCCCGATCCTCTCGTTCCTCATGAGAGGTGATGGAGAGTGCCGTCAATCCCGTACAACAGCGGAGAGCATATGGTTGTCAACGATGTGTGGCAGTACTACAGTACAGCACTCACTGTGAACAGCAGGGGCGCGGGGGGGAGGGGCGGGGGACTCCGCCACCTACAAAGAAAATGCACTCCTGTCNTCCTTTGGACTGTCGCATCCTCCCGATCCTCTCGTTCCTCATGAGAGGTGATGGAGAGTGCCGTCAATCCCGTACAACAGCGGAGAGCATATGGTTGTCAACGATGTGTGGCAGTACTACAGTACAGCACTCACTGTGAACAGCAGGGGCGCGGGGGGGAGGGGCGGGGGGCTCCGCCACCTACAAAGAAAATGCACTCCTGTCCAGCTTGGGAGGGGGGTGGGAGCACCGCAGATTTCTGATGTCATGGGGGTATCACACCATCATGTTTCTTATTAGGGCGTTTCTTACGTTGTGGCCAAGATTGAGCTATGTTTCTCAAGCCCTTTCTTCTTATTTTTCGTTTTCGTACAAACGTTAGCCTTCTTTCTCAACAGAATTTTTCTCAACTGCGGGCGCTATCTGTATGTGTACGCGAAGGGAAGGGGTGGCTCACCGTGAGACGCAGTACCCTTCTTTCGAAGACCGTTCATTCGTTTACTCATGAGACTCAACAGAGCCGTAGTGCCAAGCCGCGGGGGGAGGTTCGGGGAACTCTTCGCGTTATTTGGAAGGAAAAGCCATCAGGGTAGCTTTTGGTCTCCGCCGGGACAGTGATATGTACTGGTGTTCCTCGGTGCGACGCTAAAATACGCTCGTTGTTTTGAGATAAATATATGTCTACTTGGACTTTCCTTCTTCTTCCGCTGCCGGCTATGCAGTACATTAGTTGGCCCAAGGACAAACTGGTTTGCTGTAGTTGTTTTCAACACGTCCCCGACTGCTGTCCATCTCATTTTAAGTTTTGTTAGTATGTTCGACGTCAACAAACGGTTGCCAGTCGTCTCGGCGATGCTGACTTTTCGTACCGCCCCCTTCCTTAGCAAAAGACGCGTAGTTTGAGGTATAGCATGCCTCCATTGGCCCCGGGGATGGTGGGCTATCGTCCCCTGAAGTTTTAGGACGCAACCCCGCTTGAAGGACGCTTTTTGGGGGAAAAACCATGTGCGTCCTTAAAGCGGGGTCGACTGTACTTCATTATTTCGACTGTCCATTCTTTATCGTTGCCTGCCTGAGATTTTATCCCACACTTCCTTAGATTCGTATCACGGACTCTCGATTTATTGTATCCCGAACGCAAACCTTCAGCAAAGCCTGCGGCAAATCAAGTGCTTGTAGATGCTGCTGCTCCTGCTCACTTCGGTCCTGATCTCGCGGTCGCTCAGCGGAGGAACCCCCTACGTGTGTCATCGACCCTACATATCGCTGATCTACCCCTCTCGTCATCCACCCCACACCCCACTATTATAGCTCCATGAGGGCTCTACGGCAGTCCCCGCTAGCGACTGTCTAACTGCTCCTCGTACCCGGAAGGAGTGCATAGTATACGGGCCGTTGTTGTCGTTCAAATTACCCTCCCGTGATTTACCGCGCCTACAACTTGTAGATAGTGCATGCACCCTCCCATTCCCTCGCAAATTTTGAAAAGAAGAGGTGCGTGAAACGCGTCGGGAAGTGCAGGACAAATAGTCTCCAGCTGTCGCACAGAACAGCGGGTTGGGGATTTTGTCTTTACCAGCAAGTCGCGCCGTGGATGCGTACAACAGTACCTCCACACACACACATCATACTCTCAAATCAAGACAAATTCCCACCAGTCCAATTTCAAGACAAAACAAGCGACACGGCGGGTGCTTCAAGGACGCGTCTGCAACCGTGTCTTGGCTTTCTGATGAGGACATCTTCCTACTCCACCGCTATATGAACAATTCCTCGACGTCACAAAGTGTTGATATTCGGTGGGAAACATGTGGAGGACATGATTGAGCAGCGACAAGCGCGTCTGCACGCCAAGACGTGTTACTGGGGGTGTGCTATCGAAGGTTGAAGGTGCGGTCCGGCAAGTCCGGATCTGGGTCCTTACCTTGATCCGTACACTTCGCGATCCGTTTTGCTGTACACGCGGTGACGGACCCCATCCCCGAAAGTGCTGGTCATCCAAGGCAGCTTGTGGTGTGAGATATGTACTGCGGTACACCCGCAATTCAGAAGGTAGGGCCTGTAACGGTGCGCACAGCAGTGGATCGTGAATGTGACATTGACCCAACTTTGGGGACATGTCGGGCCAAAGCTGCCGAGCCTTCGACAGCACGATCCCAGCAACAGATCTGGGCACGCCAATGCGCACGTCAATTTCCCATTGAACATAACTTTCTGAGCCACAAGGTAGGTTTCCATGTTTTGGCCTCCAAATACCTTGGATTTAGGCTAGAAACGAATTGCCAGGCCCTTCAGGGACCCCTTGAAAGTTGAGCGCTGCCTGTACCTTCAAGAGTAAATATGCATCTTCCTTGCGTTTGTTGTGCTGGAATTCTCCTGGAGTAGGCTGCATGAAATTTCTTTGCGCATCTCTCACTGGCACTCACTCCAACGCAGTAGTGACGAAACATGTGTGCTCATGGTTTTATTTTGCGATACTCGTGATTCCATTCTCACCCTTTCTTTCCTCAGAACCTGGATGCTGTGGCCGGTGCGACCAGACACCTGGAAAGAGTCTGCACGTCCAGCCCAACTCGCTTTCGCCGCAGTGGCTAAGGCGATCGCGCGGTTCGAGCCAGTGACAGTCGGCGTTCCTTCGAGCCAGTTGCAATCCGCGCAGCCTCTGCTGGATGCCACGGGCGTTGACATTGCAGTGATCGAACAAGACGATGCTTGGATTCGAGATACAGGACCCACATTCGTTGTCGGTGGTACCCGTATTGAAAGCTCGGAACGGCAGCGCGGAATGCGAAATGTTCGGGGCGTTGATTGGTCCTTCAACGCGTGGGGGGGCGAGTTTGGGGGTTGCTTCTCGAGCTGGGACAAGGACGACGCTATCGCAAGTACGGTGCTGGGGCTTATTGGCGCTGATCGCTACAAGGCAAACATGGTTTTGGAGGTATTGTGCTGGAATTCATTTGCGCCGACCGTCCGTGACAGGGATACTCGAGTTGTGTCGCAGAAAAGTCTCTCTTGTCAAGTACGCATACAATCAGTATTTTTCTCCGTGTTCAAGTCGTGAAGCGCCGTTGACGTGTTCCCGTCTTGCATCAGGGGGGATCTGTCCACGTGGATGGAGAAGGCACGGTTATCACTACGGAAGAATGCCTCCTCAACCCCAACAGGTGGGGCCTGCCCTTCTCCGACACGGACGAAACATACATGCGCAGCATATGGGATAGCTCCCAAGTGTGAACCGTTGGCGGTCAAGATTGATGAGTATACTTTCCATGCTCACAGAACCAAACAGCAGAGATACAGGTTTCTTGCGGCAGGCTGCGATGACGTACATCCCCGCGGGACTTGCCACTGTTTTTGACACGTTTCAAGTTGACGGATGTTTTCGCCGTCTCTTGGTTTGTTTTTTTATGCCAGAAACCCTACCTTCACAAAGAGCGAGATTGAGAAGCACCTGAGAGACTACCTTGGGGTGGAGTTGGTGCTTTGGCTTGGGCAGGGAGTGACGGGCGATGTTGATACCGATGGGCACGTCGACAATCTTGTCGCATTCGTGCGTCCTGGAGAGGTGAACATTGTGGCAGGAAAGTTCTTCGTTCGAAAGTGGTGGTGGTTCCTTGTTCGCCATTGAGGTATCTCAGGCAAGCGAAGGGCCCGGCTCGAGAAGGCCAAGCCTAACACACAAGTGCCTGGGTCGTGAGAAAGTACGCCGATTTTTGTTCGAGCCGAAGTGTGTGCCATCCGTGAAGGCTCTGTGAAGGCTGCAACCCACGACGGGAGATCGTCGGACACGCCTTGGACGATGGAGAAACCAATACCTGTGCGGGCGTTCATGGCATCCCGCCACACCCACCAGCTAGGAGTCGCTCTCTCGCCACCCGGTACATTCGATTCAATCCACTGCACGCGGGTTTGTTTTTTTTTGTTTGGTTTGGTTGCCCCAAGGCACGGTGTGCTACAGCATTCCTTTGTTGACGTACTTGAATCGGAGATGGTAGAAGAATCATGTCTGCTGCTAATCATCCCTCACATTGTTGGCGGCAGTACGTGTGATTGTCCGAGCTGGGACCTCAATCATCTCCGTACCCGAGTGATTCACCTTCTGTCGTTGCGCTGTAGGTAGTCCTGCACTGGACGGACGACACTGAGGACCCGCAGCACGCCGTCTCTTTGGATGCTCTCAGGAGGCTGGAGGTGTTTATAGATGCGAGAGGACGACAACTGAAGGTACAGTCTTGAGTAATATCCATGTTCCGCGGTCTCAAAAAACGAACATAAGGCGGGGCAGTGGCACCATATGCAGGGCTCTCTTTAGTCTTGGTTTTCGAATCCCCTGTGCGCGCACTTGTGACAAATTTTGTCGTGTTGATTCAGAAGAACGACCAGATCAAACGTGCTCAGTTTTGTTGTCATTGCTTTGACCACATGAGCAATCGTTCTGACCGCCTCACTCTTGAATGGCGAACACACGAATATCCGCGGTGAACTAAAAGTACGAATTAAAGATGCCAACAGGTCCCAGCTTTCTTAGAGAAGTGAACCTTCCGGGAATCACAGAAATGAAAACTGCAGATAAGGGCACGGACAACGCCGAAACTCACGCACAAGTGCCGTAAAGTCGGAGAGATGGCACCGGTCGGGTAGGTGGTACTGGAGTGCGCACATATCTAAAAGAATGGCATGATTGAATTCGATCTACACACCGGGGTCGGTGAGATCGCACGGGGTGCGATCTCTCCAAACCCTAATCTAAGATTAAGATTGAGCTTATTTTCAGCTGCCGGAACGAGGTACATATATGCATATGTGCGAACATTTTACATGTGGGGACGGTGTCAGCGTCACTCTCGTATGTACGTATGCATGGTCGCTGTTGATACGGGATGCCAGTTGTTTGCATTTTTTGATTGGTATGGAAGTTGCCAATTGTATACTCAACCAAACACACAAACGTACAAGCCGCACCCTACCCCACCTTACACAAATGCGAAACTATCGTGCTGCTGCGCACGTACTGGTGTCCATAGAGGAAGACCGAAACGAAAGCGGGAGACAACTGATGCCGTATGTACCAGTACCTTACATGTTTCGACATATTTTGTTGTCGTCACGTGGTCACGCCACGACACGACACGACACAGCAGTCAGACAAAGAAAGGAACAGCACCCATCGATGTCAACTCAAGCCGGAGTTCGAGTTTCGTTTATACCAAGCTACTACGAAGTGCGTTGTTTCGCACGACTGGAATCTGAACATCAGAAAGAAGTACAACGTTCCGTAAGGTTGCGAGTCAGCCAGAGCACAGAGCACAGGGGTGCGAACGATTTTCAAAGCGTAGTTTCTCCACAACCAGGAGGGTACAGTACCACTGTCAAAAAGGGCGGTTTTGGAAGTATCTTATCGAGGGCTTTCCTGAGAAGTATCAGCTGGCGCTCCCACCTACCTGGTTGTGGAGAAACTACGCTTTGAAAATCGATCGCACCCCTGTGCTCTGTGCTCTGGCTGACTCGCAACCTTACGGTACCCTCAACATGTGGAGATTTGTATGCCTGTAGCCGGGATGCTGCTCGATACAAGGAAGGCTCGGCGAGATTAGCCGAAATACAGTCGTATTGTATCGGATCTGAATGCTCACGTTCGTTCATGGTCAAAAAAGGTTCACAAGTGCCCTCTTCCGGGCCCTCTGTACACGACGGAAGGAGATGTGTCGTCGCTGGAGCACACCTCGGGTTCACGGGAACGAGCTCAAGGTAACAAGGCCTGCTTGTTTGCTTGCGGGCAATGTTTTTATAAGTGTTTTCGGCCAGTTAACCACGTGCATCAGCGGCCAACCTGATGTCGTCAAAAGCGTACCAGCGGTGAATTGGGGACCTGGCACCCCCCATGGTCTTACCTCGAGGCCTTTGGATAATTTTCGGATGGAGAAGTTGTGGCTTCTAGCCCCAGCGTGACACTCTTGAGAACGCACTTGTCGGCGAGTACAAGTTCGACCAAAAAATGATGCGGGGTAGGAAAAACGAACAAAACTGGAGGCACGCAACACAAACGCAGCTATTTTTCTGGGTAACCCTCGTATGTGGCTCCTTGTTGAGAAATAGGAGGTACATGGGTACTGACGCGAACCAAAAATAATGTAGGGTGATCAGAAGCATGTTTGAAATCTATACTTGATGGGTTCATGGGGGTGCTTGGTTATTTAGCGATATGGATGCATTTGCGGAGCGGGCTGGCTCCTCGTTTGGCTAGAGGTAGTGACGCGTAAGCCTTTCCGCCATGTCACTGGTTCACAGCGAAATAACACCTCAGATTCTTGAACGGCTGAAGGTGACAGACTGGCTGCATCATACGTGAACTTCTACCTGGCGAATGGGGCTGTCATCCTACCAGGCTATGGCGTGCCTGAAGATGAAGCTGCCGTGAGATTGTTCAAGGTGAAGAGCGCGTACATGATGGTGTTCGTTTCGCGCCTGGTGTTGTGTGAGGACGAAGTCGTCTCTGGAGCAAGTTACCCCCGGCCTCATCTGACGACCGCTTCCTTCCCCCTTCCCCACAGCGAGAGAAAATTATCTTGGTGTACAACCATTGAGTTGTGATGAGTAGGGTAGAGACAGCGAAAAGGAAGCAACCGGAACGAGAGATAATTACACGTTGATAGAGCCAGGACGAACGAGATTCGGCTTGAGACTAGTTCGAGTCCAACTCCATCGTTGCCACAACGTTGCTACCTCACACCGTAACATGATACTTCCTCTGTCACATAAGTAAAGTCCGTTATGATTACACGGCCATTTAGCCGTGTCCGATGTCTTAGGCGATACTTCTTTTGAAATCTTGAGCGTTTTTCGGGTTGAAACCCATATTTCTTTTTTTTTCTTGCGCACTACCCTGCATGCACTAGCGGCTTACAAAAAAGTAGTCAGGCCAAAAAAGGCCGTATTTTGCCCCTTTCCATGAGGGTGGGGGTGGGGGCACGAAACGAAACATACCAAAAAAAGACAAGAATTATCCCGAACCCTAAACCCAAGGTTACCTCTACTGAACGATCCATTTCGCGCCCTCCCATACAAAAACCAACATAGTAGTGAACCCACACTAAAATCAAGACATTTTCGAGGTCCACACTTAAACCAAGACACTTGGGGGCGCCACACTAAAATCAAGTTACTTGCGGGGCAAAGCCGACAGGCGTAGGGTCCTAACCCTACCCCCCCCTTGTACTCAACGACCCATGTCGCGTCCGCCCAATGTTTTCTGGGGTAATCACTACCAACGCCGTACCGCTCGGCGAGGGGGCCTAGAAAGCCCTTGGGTACCCTTTCTTTGCCCGGCGGAATCGCCAACGCTATCTCCACCGCCATGGCGTACCGACGACCCAACGATACTTCCGCACCCCGCTTACGACGTGGGGGTGTCTGGGCGTCGTCCCCCATGATAGCTACGTCGTTGTGGTGGTAGTGGGTGCTCACACAGCACAAAGCTGCAAATATTCTTTAAAATATTCTCAAAATGTTTTCAAAATATTCGCAAGATAGTCCCGTATTTGACACACTAATTCTCCGTAATTGTGAGTCGGATTTTTTTTATTTTGTAAGCTATGTGCGTAACAAGCGCTTTCCAACAAACCTAACAAGAGCTTCAGGAACACCTTGGCTGGTGAGGTATGTAAATTCCCCCATAACGGACTTTACTTATGTGACAGAGGAAGTATACGGTTATTCTAGGCAGCGAAACTTGTGTTTGCGAACAAGTGTTGTAGAAGCCGAGATCAAATCTAAAGACTCCTCAGCGCTTCAATATTCCGATATACAGGGGGCACGGCGGCTACCCGCCGCATGCTTGTGCGTCTGGGACACAACAGCGAAGTATCGCAATATTCGCACAAACAAGGGTAACCACCCGATGCTTACATGAGGATGTAGAAAAGGTGTCCGGCGTTGGAAGGTCGGTTGTGTAGGGTGGTCTTGTGTGTTGTGTATGCGATCCGAAGGAGGAAAAAGTTGGCCGCCAACAAATTCATGGCGGAGGGCAACCGTGACACACTCACGCCCTATTACCCACACAAAATTCTTAGCACATATTCGGCTGGCCCGTACCGCATTATTTCGGAATCTTAAATTTGCCATGGAGTAGCTCGAAAATCGCGAGAAAGTAAGTGGCTTTGGAGGGCTGCAGATGGCGGTGAAGAGATTCGAAACAAGACATGTTATTGCCGCATTCGGCAAACGCACCCGAGGCTGGCAGGCAGAAGGATAGACGCCCCGCCCCCCCCTCAAAACCGGACAAGGATCCAAGCACCACACGACACGAAGGGTTGCACCCTTGCACCAGCTACGCTCCTATCCACCCTACTCCGAAAAGCATACCAGTAGATAGGAACTCCGAGAACGCCGGTCGAAGAAACGTTTCTTAGTTTCGACAGTGCGTACAAGGCGGCCTCTCTAAAGTGCGGGTTGAAGTTTTCTCCAATATTGTTCTGACAATTCTTCTTGGTCGCAACATAACGTAATTGCCTCACGGGTGGAAGCTTGCAATTTTCATTTTTTTGCGAAGATACAACACTTGTTCTCGCTGGTTGAGGCTTATCTCTCTCGTATACCTGTAGGAGTTTCCGCGATTGTTACCCTTTGTCTTGCTTTAGACTGAACACCATTCATTGTTGATCAAGCAGGCTGCTGGCACGTTCATGCAACCGGAATATGGTCAGTCCATGTTCACTTGATGAGTAATTTTTACGTGATGCACAGATGGACTGCTGGTTTGCCGATGGGTTCACTGTCGCCTCTCCCTGCCGACCCCCCGTGCGCTCTCATATTCGCGACTGAGTCCAGGCGCTTTACCCGGAACGTGAAGTCATTCAAGTCGACACCCGCGCTGTGGCTTTGGGCGGTGGTAACATCCATTGCATCACGCAACAGCAGCCTGTCGGGGCCACACGAGGCTAGGTAGCTAGCTTTCTAGAGTGGGGGGGTTGATGCCCCTGCCACACGGAGGACGAGTTTGAAAGATTTCAATTGAATTCAGTGAAAGTCCAATAGGACACAATGCGCAACGCGTTCGCGTCTGTTTTGCGACCCAGCTTTTTCTATTTGCGCTTTTTGCACTTTTTGATTGGCATTTGTCTTCGTGGCGTACGTGTAGGGCTGAAAGAACATACTCGTACAGGATGTTTTCGAATAAACCATGCGCGTGACTACACCGCCTGCATCGCTCTTTTTCCGAAACGTTTTTTCTCACAAAATACCTACTGCGCTCATCGTACATGGGACCGCCTGTTTCGTGCTCCGTTCGGCAATTGCGACGAGGTTCCTCAGATTGCCGACAACACGGGATAATCCGCAGAGAAGCTCGGTCCCTGTGGCCCTTTCCGAAAGTCTCAAAACTAGTATTCTCCCAACCTACTTCGAAGTCTAACTTTCACAGGCGGACCGTCGCTGGGAGAACCACTGCCCAAAACTCTTTTGAACTCTTGTAAGACCAGCACTCCCGTACGCACGCATGAGACTCGTCGGGTCGGGTATTTTGCCGACCGGGCTGCCCACCACGTCATGATCGACCAAGGCGTTCGGAGTTTGTTCGTCTCTGGGGCTCGTGTCGTTTGGCTCCTGGCTGTAGCTAATTTCCTTGTCGTTCTGAACCGATGCGTTCAGCGCTCCACTCGCACTTGCACGGTCTCTCTCGGCACGTAGCGTCATCCTGAGCTTCTCCCCGTTGGGAGCATTCTGCCGGGCCTCACTCGAGTGTTCAACCAGAGGTTGCATTCGGTTTGCTACGCCATCGCCGACAGGTTCTTCACTTTGTTGCTCGATTCCGTCGCCACCTCCTTGCCCTCTCTTTTCCATGACCTTGCCGGTGTTTTCGTTTCTCTCTGTCCTGTCTTCCTCGCACTTCTCAGTCAGCTCTTCATCCGTCTCAACTTCATCTTCGTCCTCCCTCTCTGCCGTAGAGGGACTTGCCGGCTCTGCTTCTCGGTGAGGGCAGCTGTCGCGCAAAAGCAAGTCCTCTCCATCCCATCGGTCGGTACATAATTTCTTCTCTGCTGCATAAGGGGATCTGCTAGGTTGCGATTCAAGGGCCCCTACCGATGTCATGTTCTCGATACCTTCGGCCGAGGGAGGTTCTTCGCACTCCTCATCGTCGTCTTCCAGGATGCGGCGCTTGTTGTTTCTCCTCTTGATCAAGTGACTGCCCGAGGTTCCTCCTCGGTGCGATGGATCACAGTCGTCGTCGACGTCGGTCACAGCCCATAATTCTTCTCCCTGCGAATTTTGATTCAAGGCTTCGCGTTGGTGGGCTGAAGCGCTCACAGATGGCACCGCTAAATAACACGCAGAATCAGGACGCGAATCAACCGGTAGCCAAGCAGGGAGAATTTTTGGCTGCCTCCGAGGCGCAAGGGTACAAATGTCTCTCGTTTGGTGCTACACCCGCTGTCTCTACCTCTGATACCGAGCCAGCCTTTGAAGGCGGAGGTAGACGACAAGTGTCGCCGACTGCCGCCTGAGGTGGACTGCGCCCCCCTTGTAGGTGCGAGTGGTCCGCCTCTTGCGGTTCCAGCACTTCCGTGGGCGCGGCATTGCCTTCCGCTTCAAAAATGTCAGCCCGGCGAACTAGGTGGTCGGCCTGCAATTAGTTCGCGGGTGTGCGGATACTTTGGTCCGAAACTGGATAATGGCTCGTGGGCTGACGTGCAACAAGACTGTCAACACAAGGGCCACGAAACTGTCTACACAAAGGTGAACTAAAAAATCACGACAAAAAGACAAGACAAAAAGCAAAAGCCAAACACTTGTCCTCTCGCATAGAATCACCCCCGAAAGAGACCAAGAATGTGTTGGGGTTCTCTAGATGCCCGTGTTGGTTTCCGGTCTACAGTGGGACGAAGGATCGGGCAGAAAATGCGCATCAGGAACTACACAACACAGGAGTACAGTAGGGCGTGAACAACCTGACAGGCCATCCACCGCAAGACCCTACACTGTAGGTTTACCTCGCCATCCTCGTAGGCGACGTCGTAAGTTCCATCCCCCCTACACTTGGTGATAACCGCGAGCCGCCAAAGCTTCGCTGCTGGACCAGGAATACCCTTCTGGAGATGAGGGGAGGGGAACGGAGACAACCAGACAGGCGCCGTCACTTTCAGGTCACCTATGGCGAAATTGCCGTCTCCGTTGCCAACACGCGGGTGAGTGCCTGGCAATGGTTGGGCATCACATTCACCTCGAGCACACAGTATGTGTTCCTCACCCTTTTCACGCACACGCTCTCGTCCAGGTGTAACATCCCGAGCTTTCTTCTCTTTCTGATGCTGTTTCCCTCATGCAGTCGTTCCGCACTCTCCTGGTCGTCTTCTTCTGCATCCGAAGCGAAACACACCGCCGGCGAATTTGGCGATGACGGGTGTTGGGCGTTACGGGACTCCCTTGTCTCCTTCGAGGCCTGGACGCCAGCGTGCACCATCTGGTCCGCACGCGAACGGGAGGCCTCGATCTGCCTCCCCTCGAGAAAAGGGAATGCCTCGTCGAAGATAGAGGGCTTCGATGCTCCCAACTGCTCTTGGCCCCACGACACGAGCGAGTCGATAAAATCTTCGAGCCTGGACCACCAGGGGCACGAAAGATATCGCAAAAGATCAAACCGTAGCTTGCATGACCTGCTGCTCGGCACTCCATACCACAGACGGGATGGATGGCCCAGAGAATTAACGGCGATGCACAACCAATGTTGCACGCCGTTTCCGATAAGAATGACGGTACCTGTTGGAGTCCAGATAGCAGCACAATAACGTCCTAGCTGCTGACCGATCGCACGCTTCTCGGCATCGCGCGGCCAGCCCGCGAATTTCACGAGAGGTCTTGTCAACGCTTTCCCTGAGAACCGAACCGCAGTTTACCATCAAGGCGTGTCGAGGAGAGGAGGCGTCGACAGGTTCAAGAGCTCAATAAACGAAGCGGAAATTGAACCAACCCGCGTGGTTACGGCGAGCACAGAGATCCATTCTTATGAACGTATTGATCGTGATGTTCGTTTCCTCTGAATCACCCTCACGCGTAAAAAACCACCCTGTCCAGCCGAGTTGCCGCAAACCGTGCGGCACGGAGGAGTCACCCCTTTCCGGGCATAACAGGCGCGTTTATACTGCTCGTGTCTAGGACAGATAGAATATATCTTTCATGGTGTGCGTGGCCAATTTTGTGGCATCCTTGACTGGTTTGGAAAGCCGTTATCTTGTTATCTTATCACGTTATCACCATACCTCCAGGATGCGAGGAGGCCTACCCTAGCCTGGCCTAGCCAGGTCGGAAGCAAAAGCTGTTTTGAGAGAATACCTTCTCCCAGGTTTACTCTATGTGGTAATGTCCACTTCTAGTCCTGGATACAGCATGCATACATGTTGATCCAGGCCCCGTGTTTAAATGACAGGCTCTGCTTGCCGTGTTTGGCCACTGCTCTAAGAATTTCTATTTGCTTTTTATGTTTTCTGGATACTGGAAGAAGTTGAACATGTTCTCGTGAGTGGTACTGTACGCGGGTCTTACATGTATGGTGGTTTGTACTGTATTTTGTAGACAAGCCGTGGCCACGGAAACTCATCTCTTGGCTGTCTTGGGTACGGGGGCAAGTGATACTGTCGGTACGATCTTCATCTACAGCAAACAACAACACCATCAACAACAACAAACCCAAATGCGGTGCTGCGGTCCTACCTACTACCGTGCGAAATTCGTATGTTGTGTTCGACACAACACATGTACGCGCAGACGCGGGGAGTTACTGTTTATCGCGCAGACTTGCAGACCTCGCAGATCCCTTGATGCCGAGCGCCCTCCACGGGCCGGAGATGGTGCTTTGCAATCCCTCCTCGAGGTAATCAGCAATATGTTCTTGCGACCACTGACGTGGGGGCTTGCCAGATATACATTCGGACCGAAGGCGTGACAGCGACGCTTGCCGCGCAGTATTCTGAAAATGCGGACAGGAGTTGATGGCGACTTGAAAACAATTATTTGACTGCTAAAAACGTCGTTTGGACGAATCGCTCTTTCGAGCAAATCATGCGACATGCAAGGGGCTACTGGGCGATTTCGGCACAGAACTGGAGCCATGTATGATCGCTTTGGAAGGTCTTTCATGTCATGGGGGAGTAAAAAACAAGAACGATTGGACCCTTGACAACACTCACTTGTCCTCTCACAAAAAGTCCACTCGTTGCACACCGACACCGAAATTTAAAAATCAGACGGCATCAACAGGAATAAGGTGGGAGGAGTGGAGACCAGGTGTCCGATGCATGAACAGCGCTATTGTGAATTGAGTCCACCCCATCAGTTTCGTTAGCCCAAGGCTTCCACCTATAGCGAACAACATTGTAGGTTACAAATGGAGCGTACGTTGGAGAAGCCAGCCAGCAAAGAGGCAGTTGTGGTGGAGCCAAACGGGTACGATGCCTACGATTATACCTGCAGGAGCTTGAAGGACCCGTAGTCATCAACCCAGTCGCACGCCAGAACTGCGAGAACAGCTGGCGAGAACAGGCCTGCCCGTCCACTCCCCACGATACACATCATAACCGCGAGCCGTCCACTCTATTGCGGCACGGGACGTCACGCGCGAGAAAAAAGAGTTTGAATTTCCTGCTTGCGCATCTTTGGCGATAGAAAAAAAGCCGCGGGATTGCCGAAACTGGAAACAAACCTCCAACGCTTGAGTGTCGTCGCAAGATAAGATACGTCGCGACCAGGTGATGTCCTACATATCGACATACAATACTGCTCGCAGCAAACAGAATCACTCCGGCGGGGATCGAAATGAACTGCACTTGCACTTGTACCTTTGTCAGACATTGAAGTGGTTGTGCTGACAGAAGTGATGCCACCGTCGTGTTCAAGACATTTGTCCACCGAGATCTATCAAGGGGGTGAAGAAGCTTTGCCTGCCAAACAGTGAAAAGCTCCTCCAGCTCCTGCCTTCGCATCTGAAACTTTCACAATAGCAGAAGCGGTTGACCGTTGAATTGGTTGTCCGCGCATCAAATTCGGGAGAGAGGCGAGATTGACCAAGCTTCGAGGAAGTTCAATCATGTTCATTGTACCGAAGGTCGGCAAGCCAACTACCGTAGTAGCTCATGCACAGGTAGAACTGGGGCTGATGGTATTCTGGGGAAAAAACGGAGAATGACGGTCCCGCACAGACTACGGGAGTGGTAATTCCTAGCGGAAGCTAAAAACATTGTGTGTTCGCGGCAGTGGGTTCTCCGCGGCCTTGTAATTGAAGACAGGTCTCAGTTGAGATGAAACATCGTCGCTTTTTGGTCAGATGGAGTGCCCTCGTTTGTGCGTTTCCCCATGCTCCACGTCAAGGGGAACGTACCAAAACAAGTGTTGCTTTATGCCCGAGTAGTTAACTTGCATCAGCTGGCCTCACTGGTATATTTTAGTGAATAGACTTAACGACCCCAAAAAAGCCCAGCATCCATCCGGTTTTCTTCCATCCATTTCGGTGAAGAGTTCAACACATCCCCATCCCCTTTAATTGCTGTGGCTGTATCTCGAACGGGTGTCCTTCTGTGTTCGTACAGTGACGGAGAAGCACATTTTTTCTATACTTGCACCTGAAATTCCGCGACAAGCACCCACGCACAACGAAATCAAAGCGTCTGGATGCTCGGTATATCCTACTTCTTACGCGTACGAACAGTTGCAGTCATTCTACCTCCCAACAAGATCAGCTCGTTGCGGCGGGTGTCACCGAACCACCCGTCATGAAAGAAACTGCACTTCATTCCGGCCCTCGTCGGCCATCATTCCGGGATGTGAACATATTCGTCAAGTTTTCCTGAAAAACGAAACACTGCAACCCCAACAAGCCAGCAGTCACGCGAGATACGTTCGTTTGTTTTCTTTTGACAACCTGAAAAGAGCCAGGGCGAGGGGTTGCGGGTGGGTGCATTTTACGACGAAGAAGCGAACCCATTCCAAATACACAAAAGTACCCTCGTGCTTATTGGTGGTGCTTTATTTTTCGTGTCCTACCACTGGTCACTCAGAAACGAACTTGTACAGACTATACGAGATTCGACTACTCATGAGGACATAACGCGCGCACCAGGGTTCTTGTTGGTACAGTATCGGCTACGATTTAAGGAGGAATTTCTAAGAGAAGGTACGAGTTTAAGAGAGGAAATCGCTTGGCACGACCAAAATCGATATAAGAGAAATTTGGCATATTTCTGAGATTTCATCTTAAATCGAGCTGCTGGAGGCCACGTCACGTAGCCATCACACACATCCCACAGCTCTCAACACAGGCACAGCTGCAGACACCATGCCCTGCGCAGCGGGCGACCGCTGCACTATGCCCGACGACACGCCAGGCCCGCCTCATTTCACAATACACAAATGCAGAGGCGTCTGCGGGCAGTACCTCCATGGTATCTGTGGTGTGGTGGACCCGCTCGGCACCACTGAGGTGCACCGCATCTGCCACACCTGTGCGGCCTCCCGCGAGCGCGAGACTTCAGGCGCGGGGACTGCTGGGTCGCAGCCAGAGAAGAGCGGCTCGCAACAAGCAACACATACTTGTATACTTTTCCACGCGCACTAAGTGTGCCACACGACAACCTGATACATCGTCCAATCTCCCAGCACAGGTTCCAAGAGCGTACCGTGACTTGAGTCCATATCGCTCGCCGACCAACAGACAAAGCTGTGTGTGGAGCTAGCCTAAGGTGCTGACGCTAGCTGGGTCATGTGACATACATAAATGATCGGCTCTCCATGAGCTCTGACGGCACATACTGCTGGAGTGGGCGTCAGGGTGTCAGTGTTCCACGACCTTTCGAGTTGGCTACGGTATAAGGCAATATTCTCTTAATTGAGATATGGTTTAAAGGAATACTCTCTTAAAGCGTAGCCAAAACGGTTTAACAGAAATACCGATTTAAGAGAGCAAAATTGGCTTGTACCAACCCTCTCCTAAACCGTAGCCGCTACTGCTGTAGATGGGTAAAGTAACTTCTCCCAATTCAACATGAGTAGGCGCCCCAACGATGCCCGCTGGTATGTATTTTAAGAAGCGACAATTTCGATTTCAAATAAGGTAGGTAGCCTGGCTGGATTACTCGTTTCCTTTCCCCCAGTAACAAACACAGGCTAAAAACTACAGCTTTTCTTGGATTTAGTCTAGAGTCAACCATCCTTCCACGAGAGCACAGCATATATCATCAAAAATAGGCACTCGACATTTCTTTTCGTGACAAATTTTGAAATTTCGAATTATTGGCCTGCTGGGAATGTGAGTACTTGTATCAGCTACCGAGGGTGCCTACAGCAGAACCAACGCGTGCTCCCACCGACTACCAACCATCCCCCATTGGCCGACCTGTTACAAAACAGTACTGCGAACAACGCGTATTCGCTGAGATGCCGATATCCACCATTTAGGAGCACTGCATGCAGCAAGTAACAAGCAAACATGATCGCTACAGGTGCAGTTTTGATGTTGTGAAGAAGTAATAATGGAATTGGTGCATCACACAAATATGATATGTATATATTTTCAAACACCGATCGAACCTCTGTGGGAAGAAAGGCGCCTCCTTTCGTGACGTGCGCGGTGTAGAGAGCCGATGCACATACCACTCTCTTGTGCAAGTTATTCTTCCATTTGCTCTGGCTTTGCTCTGGCTGGGGAACCCGCAGACTATAGTTTAGCGTTTCTAAGCATCTGGTCTCTCTCCCTCTGTCGTTGATTGGCCAGACGGAGCGCAGACCCTTCGCCATGAAAAACAAAAAAAACAGCACAAACGACACGCGAACTCCTAGTAACTCTGCCTCCCTTGCTGCCGCCTTCCAGTCTTTGTGGCCTTTCTCACACACCTTTTTCTCGCGTGGGCTTGATTGTGTGACCATGCGGGTGCTGCTGCCTGACGGCGAGGAAAAAGGGAATGACCCCTCTTTCGCTCCTGTTGCGACAGCAACACCCGGAAATGACGACGACGCGGCGGGTTTAGGACCTTCGCCTCAACACCTCCCAGTCTCTCCTCACGCGGACCAACCCCCCCAACCGCACCCAAGAGCTCCATCGAGAGAGGCGGCAGCAGATGTCCTTCGTCCCAGAACGAACGGTAAGCAACGCCCCACTAACGTGGCAGAACCGTCGAAGGATAATATCGCCTTGGAGGCGAATGTGGATGATGGGCGTGACGTGTCGACAGCAAATGCCGCTCAAGGATTCCGGCCGGCGGCAAGGACCTCTGCCCGTGATGCCGCGTGAGTTTGATGAAATGTCGAGAGAGTGGACAAAGTGCGAAGATGTGGGTTGTACTGTTGAAAGAGTTGGGCGATCGTTGAGGTGACCTCTACCATTTGAGTTGACGTTCAAAACTTAACACGACCTCCCGTTTTTGTTCTTTGTTTCTCCTACACTGCTGTGATTATACCTCTGGGAGGGAGCGCAGGCGGGCAAACTCGTGCGGTTACAGTAACTAACTGGGTGCTCGGCGCTCTTACATTCCGTTTTTTTTTTATCTCTCGGTCCCACAACCCATGCCGATAAGGTCATGTAGCACACCGGATCAATGCAGTACCAGGAGCATTCGATGTATCATTCCATTTTCGCGTGAGCCTCGGCCCAAGTGCAACCCACCCATGCCTCTCTCAAGCAAAGCAGTGCACCTGAAGTCAAACCTTCGGCACGCTCCATCCCTCGTTCCCTCCTCCATCCGACGGCGTGTCTATGCAAACCTTGACCCTCGAACTAGTTGAGCGAATCATATATATATGCATGTGCGTATATGTTCACCACTCACTTGGTACCCTGTGAATCGCGTATGGAACCGTTCTGTACGTGGTTCTCGGTTGTGTTGCCTGTTGTGGCAGTTGTCGAGCGGTACATGTAGGAGGTGGTTAAGTTTTTCCCCGAACTCCTGTTGTTCATTTACGTACCAATCTCTGCACCAACGGATTCTTTGCCAAAGAGAGATTCACAAGCCTCGACTTCGTGCGTGTAGCTTGGATCCGGCCGATGTCCTACTGGTAGCCACTACTTTTATACTTGTAGACAAGTTATCGTGGCCATGGCAGAGATGTGGGGTCCTAAAACGGAAGTGTACCCACTGCAAGGGTGCAAGACTGCTATGCGAAGAAAGCGTGGCGGGATAGATCAAGCAGCTAAGAACCTGATTTTCACGTATGAAGCGAACGCAGGACGTGGTGTGACCGAACCCCATAGAGTCGCTTGCGTGTGGGGTGGGAACCGCCTTGGAGTCTCGAGTTTTGATAACTACGTTAATGTCCAGAGTTCGATTTGGGTTAGTATTTTTTCCTCAGACAACCTGTTGCTCACTGCAGTACGGCATGTTTTTTGCCGTCGATGCGCCTTTGTGTCCACACCAGGGATCGCTTCTCGTCATCAGGAGCCGGCGGCGCTGGGGGCGCGAGTGGGTCGAGGATAGAGCCCAGAGGTGGACTCTCGCAGGAGGCCGCCGCTGTTGCTACCGAAAACGACATGGAGGAAGCGTTCGAGGTGACCCCATGGTCAAACATAATTGAAAAGGAAGTAGGCGATACATTTATAGCGCAACTGCTATTGCACCGTGTTTATGCTGGCGTCCATGTCGATGATATTTCGGAAGGACGGGTATTCTGTACCAACCACATGTTGTACTTGGCCGTTGCTGTCGGTACGAATGCCTCTAACGCGCACAGGAGAATAAATTAGGAGAACAGGGTAGGATGCCCCCACTGCTGTGTAAACGAATCGTACGGAACGAGTTATGCACATGCAGAGAGACTGCCGTTAGGTTTGGCATCGGAAGCCATCGATAGGAACGTATGCTATGCTTTAAGCAGGTCCAATCAATCATTACACGGCGGGTCTCGCGCGTGCTTGAGTCTGTCCCTCGTTGGTTGTGTTGACATGGGGTTCATTCCCTGAGCCCACCCCCACCCCTGCAAAGGTATCACTGCCAACGTAAAGTAATCTTTTGTGTTGGATGCACGGACCCCCGGATTGACGAATCGTGCCTTCTACCCGCACGCAGGACGACGGATTTCGGTAGTTATTTCCCTCGTGTTTCCAATATGTCACCGCAAGTTGCATTTTCTATCTACCTGGCGGCTTTCCTATCTGACTAGAGAGCAATCCGGGGTCATGCACCTTTTTTACCGCTTTTTGGAGCCTGAGACGAAGCCGCAAGGCTACCGGTTTGTCCTTCCGTTGAAAGACAAAGACACACACCACACACACGGCCTATTCGATATTTCTGGGGATTAAAATAGAATGTCTCAAGCTCGTTCGTGCACCACATCGATCGCCGACCGGTCTCTTTGAATCAGCCGCAGCCGTGCCACTTGCAACACAAGGTCAGTGTTGACCCTGGCGTCACTACCTGTTTGGCTGTATTCCCACCTGCCGGCTTGGTTGTCGTGTCGAGTCACAGGCTGAGCTTAAGGCAAAGGGTTGGCAATTGCGAAGACAGGAAGGCGACGGAAACTGTCTATTCCGAGCAATCAGTCAGCAGATTTATGGAGACCCAGGCATGCATGGCGATATCCGCCGCCAATGCCTAGACTTCATGCGCAAGGTATTGGAGCGAAGACTGAAGACGAGTTGGAAATGCGTTTTGGCTGGTTGTATGATGAAGTCCTTGACGTACGAGTTTTCCTACCGCCTTGATTAGTTTATTATCTGCATTTTTTTACTTTTTTTATCTTGGACTGGTATGCCATTTAGAGAAAAATGCCGAAACGCAACAGGTCAAACTGGAGGGTGTGGGCTAGGTAAGGCCACATTCCGCCATGTAGACGAACGTCTGGATTCGTGCCTAGAGACGAGACTGTATGCAGATGTTTTTTGTTGTTCTTTTTGGTTCGCTGAGGTTCGCTGGGCTGCTCGAGTCTGAACACGTCAGCTTTGAGAGCTGTTAAGCTAGGGTAACGTTAGAAGTGGCATCTGGCAGCCACCTGTGGGCGGTACTGCTGCCTGCTTTTATTTTCATCGTGCATCACCCCTGGATGACACTGCTGTGGTCTCTTTTGAGCTTTCTCCGAGGGAATCACGTGTATGCTTGTGAACGTGTGATAGGCACTGATGTATATATAGTGCATCCTGCCACAAGCCGCTCGTTTTATTTCCTTTTCCCAGGAGCGAGACCACTACTCCCAGTTTGTGTCCGAGGCATTTGACAGCTACGTCAGCCGCAAGGAAAAAGACGGCGTGCACGGGAATAACCCCGAGATGCAGGCTGCTAGCGAGCTGTTCAATCGCCCTATTGAGGTCTACGTGCCGGAGAAAGGAAGTGAGCAAGAATCAACTTGTCGCATTTCATGATACATGAGAGGCACTCGACTACTTCGGCTATGTGTGGGCTACAGGATTGGCCGACAGTACGCACTCATGGCACATTTTGGTTGTACCGGGACAGAGCTTTTGGGAGTTTAATAACGCGGGCGAAGCCCGCCAATATACGGTGAAACCTATTCATCTGCGGGCCATACGCTTTCAAAATGTTGCACCTCACTCAATGAATCAATTAAGGAAAGGAGACACCAGAGCAGAGGTGCCGTCACCGGGGCAGCAAAGAAATCACCGTTCATATATTCTGCCATGTTGCCAACATACCGACTCGTCGGGATGTATGATTGATGGCGATTGCTTTGGCGTGGCGTGTTCACTCCAAAGAACGGACCCACAGATAGATGGAGTTAAAATATCGAAAATACAATAAAGCGGAGGTGCCAGAACATCATCATGACGTTGCTTGACTTGTTCTGGCGAGAGAACGGGCATGCAGATGATAAAAAAGCATGCGTGGATCCCTGGGTGTGGGTACTACTGCTGTGGTGCAGTAGCTCGACATAAATATTCGCGGTGTGTGCGTGCGTGCGTGTTTGTACGATCTCCCTCTCACTCCTCGCTGTAGCTCTTCTAGCGTGTGCTGCTGCGTGCTCGTCATCGACACTTGGTGTGGACTGATATCGCGAAACTTCGTGCACACAGATACCAGAGTGGTCTCTGCTAGTTCTATCCTGCTGTTGCCGTCTGGTATGCGCCAGTTGCAGCGCCCAGGCTCCCGCCTGATGTGTGTCGGTCTCTAAACTAGTTGGTTCGAATGCGGTGCGCGCAGAAGAAAACGCGGCGTAATTGCCAAAAGTACTCGAAAATAGGCAAGACGCCAAGTAGGCGCCAAGTTGAATGGAGACAGCTGATTGGCGGACGCCAAGTTAAAGCTGTCCCGATGGCTTGTTTGCTGTCTAAGGGTTGCGTGGTTGGCCTGGTTGTGTCACTTCCATCGCATGCCAGCTGTAGGTGATTCTTGCCCGTTCCATCTGCTTTCTGTCCCTGCCAATTTGTCGCTGGACCTGTGTGTGAGGAATCCGTAACGGGGCGAGCAACACTACGACGAGTACCCATATTGGGTTTGTTTTATTTGTTTTCCTTTCGCTGCCCCTTTCCTTTTGTTGTTCGTTTCTGCAGCTGCTCCGATCAATATCTTCCACGGAGGATACCGTTCGGGCAATGCTCCCATCCGAGTTAGCTACCACGGAGGAAACCATTACAATGCAATCGTGGACCCTGAGGAAGCCAGCGTTGGACAGGTACGACATGTCCACTACACGTAGATCGAACTCTTTGTATTGTGCAGCAGCGCGCAAGGTGGCAAGGTCTGTTGATTGCCAAGTTTCGAGCTCGCCGTCGCCAAAAGCAGCCTTTGTGGCCGCATTTAGCGACGGGCATATCCAGCACAGGCTCATCGCCGATCTGATCCCATGTGAAGTTGTGCAGCAAAGTATTGTCGGGAGTTGTTTTTCCCATGCAGCGCTGGCATGATTTGGGATCATAGTGCCACCTGTAACCTCCTGTTGCATGAAAAACTCCAAGACCCCCTTCATATCTGACTTGACACCAAACCTCCCCGTATACATACCTTTGGAACGTCCTGTTTACAGGGCCTGGGGATTCCTGGCCTGTCGAAAGAGGCTGCAGAAAAGGAGTCTCTCAAGCGCGCGTTGGCAGAATCCTGCTCGTCCGCTCATCACGTTTTTTCTGGCGAATCGCCGACGTTCTTCAAAGGAGGGCGGGGAACGCATGGTTCATTTGGGGAGGGCTTCGGGGAGTCTGATCTGAGAGCTACCGAAGAAGAGTTGGAGCAGGCGGTGAGAGTAGGCATGCTCGGGTTATTGTGTGTTTATGAGTGAGCGATTTCGCTCGATGGGGTTGTTCTTGTTTCATTTCATGCCGACTATTTACGACAGTATGTTTTGCTCTTCCCCTGTCTAGAGAACAACGTTGCAATACGCGTTCCAGCTTTTTCTGTGGTAAGACATGGCCTTCGCATTTTTTCCGTCGTTGGTGGGAATGGGCAACTACTGCTGTATGCCTTCACCTCGTCCTGCACTGGGCGGCCATACCGCACTCATGATGGACAGTTGACAGGACGAGCTCTCCTGGTTTATTGTGCTTGTGAAATCTTGTCCTAGGTACGTATGCATACGTGTGTACGTGCATACCATCGGCCAATCAGTTGATTGCGGGACTTTTCTCTCTCTGCTAGTGCGTGTATGCGTACTCGTTTCCTTGACCAACCGCTCCTCTCGCCTTCGTGCAACAGGCCATAACTGCTTCTCTCGCCGACTTTCGCGGCACAACCGGTGGCGGCGGGAGCAGCAACAACGGCAAGAGCGACGGTGCCGCCTTTTCCGTCCCTCGGCGGGGAGGCAGGGGTAGCGGTGGGAGATTTATTGGACGCGGAGCAGCCAGCAGGGTTTCTGGAGGTCGCGAAGAACGGGGGGGGGGGGGTGCCGCTGCATGGGCGAGTGGTGCTGGGTCGTCGGCGGGTAGGGTGGAGCGTGGGGGGTGGACGAGCAGTGGCGGAGGAGCAGCAGAAGAAGAAGGCAGCGGAAAGTCTCGAAAGCGCCGAAGGCCTGGAAGCCCGCCTGGCGAAGGTTCGGTAAGTGTTCGGTGCCCCCCCTGGGTTGATACGTTGAGCTCTTGCTTGCATATGTAAGACCCTACCCGCTGTAGAGTAGTCACGGAATGTTCAGATCGATTCTCTTTTCATGTAATGAGAGCGTTGGCATTTTAGGAATTTCTAGCGTCTCCACACCCTCGGTTCGTTTTGCAATACGTTGGTATCAATTTCAACGAAACTTGTGCTCTTGAAGTTGACCACCGCTTGCTCCCCCTTCCATGCTTGTGCGAACGATTCCTCAGCGAAAAGCATCACCGAACTCAGCTGATGGCTCTACAAGCAGCGCCGTGAGAGAGATGGTATGGTCCTACGGCTTCCCACTGGCACGAGTCGTTGCAGCCCATGACCTCGTGGGCGAGAGCGTGGAAGATATGCTTGTTTTGCTCACATCGGATGGTTTTCAGCCGCCAGAAAATGGCGACCGGCGATAGATGACTGCCCGTTTCGCCCACTCATACCTCGCGCGGAGTAAGTCGAATCTTCAGGAATGCACACCGTGAGACGCACACCAGTAGAACATTCGAGTGGTGGACATTTTGTTGATAATTGCGGGACGAAATATTCTGCTTTCCATAGGTTTAGAGCTGCTGTTGTTGATGTTTCTGTGGTTCTCGTGTGATGGGGTGACAGTTGTGATGGAACATATTGATTGGTTGGAACGGGGCGAGACACTGTTTTCGGGAAAGGTTTGCCCTAGCGTGAGTGACGGGTTAAAGGTCTGTCGAGTGTCCGCCCACCTTGCGATCGTGCTTTGTAGCATTATAGCATCATCCAATATAGCTAAGGCTATGTGTTCCCTGTTTTCCATGATTGTATATACGCCATGGGACTACAAGAGTTCTTGCTTGCTTGGTCCGACTTCGTTAGAGTGCTGGTCGGGTTCATGGCGAAACACACGCCGGGTTTTTGAACCCAACTAATTGTGCTTTCCGCGGAGCAACTGTTACGGTTGCCTCCTCTGGTGTTCCGTCATCGAAAAGACTACACTAAACAAAGGCACCATAGACCCCACGTGGATTCACCTACATGTAGCCTTGTAGCTGCGACATCGTGCTCGCGCCCCACGTATTCTGAAGCCTCCTCGGGGTGTGTCTACTGTTCCGATTGCAGACCGATTACTTGCGTGCCAAAAATATCGGACACAAAGAAGGACACAGCACAGCAGTAGTCTCCTCCTTGCTGAGACATTCTTGCCTCGGTAATTGTGTGTGCCATCGCGGTCTGCGCACTACGCATGTTAAGAGTCTGGAGCACTTCCAAGACAGGCCAGATTTCAAGGAGACAAGAAAAAAGAGCAAAAAAGAGGCGGTTTCTGTTTTTGTGTCCATGGTGGATAGGGCGATCAAATGTGAAACCGTACGAACTGCGTACTATCAGTCTAATGGGAGGGGAGCGAATCTGATACAGGACACGGGGAGACGCGTCGTCAACTTGTAGTCCGTGTATTGATAAAACATTTTCGTGGGCCTGCGCCCCCACCACACTCGCAGAGATCGCGATGAGATACGGCAGTAGTTTTGTCTCAAGACTAGCCTAGTCCCCTAAATATTACTTCCTCCGTATGTGTTGTTCCCAAACTCTAAACCAGTATGTACCCGTGCTTCTTCTCGACGTACAAAGGTAAAGACAACTTTTTTTCATCAACCATGAGTGAGTGTCTTGTTGCAAACCACCGACAAATATCTTCTGCCCGTCTGCCGATGAAATAATCAAATATGAATATTTCAACGCGTTGGGGGTTTTGACCCACTCTGTACACACGACATACACCACAAACAAACACACAATGATACACACGTGGGAGTGTTTTTTTTTTTTTTCTCCCATCATTGGACACTGTCGTCTGCCCCTATGGACCCTATCCTGCATCTCTGCTTAATATTCTAACAGGTGGACGACCCAAGCGGGGTCACATAGTGTGTATGCTGATGATTTCTAACATGGATGGGAGAGGGTGGAAACATGTCTCGAGTCTGGAATGAATGCGTCACCCAATGTGCCCAATGCTGCTTCGACGATAATATGTT
Organism: Ectocarpus sp. CCAP 1310/34; assembly: GCA_902602495.3. NCBI lineage: Eukaryota > Phaeophyceae > Ectocarpales > Ectocarpaceae > Ectocarpus > Ectocarpus sp. CCAP 1310/34. Next base: position 45,933 of record CACKRE030000460.1, on the reverse strand, counting down.
GAATATTACATCTGGCGGGTTCCGGGCTAAAGACGAATATTTTTCACGAGTTTTTCAATGAGCAGCAAGAAATGGGTCCCAACCTCTGAAATTTTGTACCAACATCCGTTAGGTCACGAGGATCCCGAAAATATACTTATTTTCCCATTTGGATATCGTGATGATAACTTATTGATGAAGGAGTGGGCAAAATAAGGTGAAAATCGCGTCTGCGCCCCCCCCCAGCAAGATGCCCCCCCCGGTGTTTGCCATCGGGGTTGGGTTTTCGTCGCTTGGCAACGACGTTGTAAAACAAGCCGCCTCCCCCGGTGTTTGCCATCGGGATTGGTTTTTCGTCGCTTGGCAACGACATTGTTGTAAAGCAAGCCAATTCACTTCGTGAACTCGGCAACCAGGTTACCGGTTTTTTTTTTACCTCCGTTTTTTTTGGCGGTAACCATAATGAATGGTGGTCGAGTAGATCATGTTGTGCGGGGTGGAGAAGCCCCGCTCCGCGCAAGGGGGATGATCGCACCACGTTGTGTTAAAATGGTCACGCATCCTCGAGGCAGTTACAACAAGGTTTTCGTGTGATTGAGAGCCAAGTTTCTGATTGAGAGCGAGATTGCGCGATGCGCTGTAGTAGCTGGACTACCGCTGAGAGGTGGAGCTTGCTGCGTGACTTGAATTGAAGGCTGTAGCCCGTGGCTACAAGCCGATACCCTGGTCATCCTGTGGGCGTCTCTCGTTGTGGAGCTACAGCGGGGAGCAGAATCTACAGCAGAGCTCACCGCCCGTGATCAAATCGCCCTGAAACAGTTTGAGGCAGGAATAGCCAATCTGGGGAAATCTAGCAACTTGTCTACCTCCTAGCTGCAGCATCCGATCGCGATGACACGCATATATATGCTCGTGACGCTGCTGATGAGACCTTGAATTTGCGCCGCTTCAAATCGTATAAATTTTCAGGTAAAATTTAGGGTAATGCTGTAGTGTAGATGAAGAATCCGTTGTCAGAATTTCGATCAGGATCGATACGGCCGTGATATAGCTACGCACTGATATATATCCGCAAAAGCAGGGAAAACCTGGAATTACTAGGAATAACACTGAAATATCCCCCCTCCCGCTACACGTTCCACATGACACATTGATTGTTGATTCAATCTCTCCTGACTTCGAATTAGGGTAACAAATAAGTATATTTTTTATTGCAATGTCTCAGTTTTGCTTTGCAATGGACTTTCAGCTGCTCAAAAGCTGACAGTAGCTGAGCAATTTCAAAATTCCTGGGATTTTGGATTCTCGGTTCCCACGTCGAGTTTTTGTCTGATCAACTTTCTGAGTGGCTTTTATGCCTTCCCTAAATCGGCCAAGCGGAATCGATTGCCGAGGAGAAATGGAGGCGTCGAAATTGGCAACGCGGTGAAAAAAATATATCGAGGTGATCCGATCACATTTTTTTTGTTTCTTTTTTTGAAATGCTTTTAAACGTTATAGACATTAATCCGAAAGAGTTTTTTCATTTGAGTTTTTCCTCGCCGCGGGAGAGACAATCCGTCTTTACCGCGGAACCCGTCATCTGTGCGTATACTGTCGAAACATCATTAAAATAAACACAAACACAGAAAGACTACTACAGCAGTAGTACCCATTCGTTATTTATTTATGACATGTGACGGGTAAAATGGAAGGAGGTGAAGTTGAAGATGAACGGATCGTTTTGTGTGTGACTGGTGGTCATTGATCAACATGAGGGATGGAGAGGAATGAGGTCAACTACTCCGTTCTTCCCCTCTCTCCTCGACAAGCTTTTGCTTAGATATGGGTTGTAGTGAAGGGGGGGGTCTTTCTGGCGAGCAGGGCTAGATTCACCCTCAAGGGATGACCGAAACCTTCTTGCTGCTGCGCATATCCGCCGCGAGGCATGCGCGTGGTGGTGTAGTTGGGTCGGCACTGATGGGGTCAGGCGAAAAAATGTAGATGCGCGGGCCTCTGGCCGTCGGCGTAGGCAGCGATGCCCATCTCATTTTTTGTGCGCGGAGGCAGACACCGTCAGAAGGTGGACGGG